>BMAO01003815.1:0-170661 GCA_019973975.1 Trichonephila clavata | reverse complement strand
TGCCATAACTATGCGGTTATTGCACTGAAAGGCTTTAAAGCGCTTGTGAACAATTTACTTCTTTGCCACCATTCCTTATATACCCCTGCTTACACTCTCGTCATAGTGACGTACTATCCGCGCCATCTAGTGGTTTCCTGTAATTTTGCATATTCTTCTTCAAGATGTGTGTGATAATTCTACAGGTGAAATTTTTCATTTTAGAGTTCAATTTCTGTGTGATTCTGAATTATCCCTTAATTTTATGGACATGAGTGTATTAACAGAACATACACAAAAAATTTCAATTAATTATTTCGAATAAACGCATTTTAAAGTATGACATCTTGCTTAAAAAAATGGCCCTCTGTTTTTACTAAAACACTCGTAGTTTTTGTTCTAGTGAACGAAAAATAATAAACTTGGTATTTTTTACAAAGCTAATAAGTGGTCTATAAAATAAAATCATGAAACATGTGTGAATTTTTCGCAAAATTCATAATTTTGGGGTATTCAATACCTTAAGAAATGTAAACACACACCCCAGTTACTAAATGTAATGCAAAGAGAGATGACACCTGGAGCATGAATTAATGTTTTAACGAATAAATACATTATGTAACATTAAAGATTTTTAATGAAAAATGAAGTTTCTTAACATTGTCTTTTAGTGCCTACAACATGCTGATACATACTTAAAATATTATTTTTAAAGTATATTCCTGTAAGGCATGTATTGAGTTTCCGAGAACTTTGTAGTTTTAAGGATTTTGTGAGTGGACAATGTATGAAGACCATAGAGAGTAATTTATATCATTCATAAATTTCAACTTAAATTCAGAGTTTCTTATCATATCACGTTTTTTCTTAAATCTAGTTATCTCTGTCATATGAAATGATAATATAGACTAAAATATATAAACAGTATAGACTAGACTTCTTTCCTTTCTATTGAAAAAATAAAATAAAAATATTTTGAAATACGAGCATATTTTACACTCTTTTACAAACACCCACCTGAAACGCCTGTAAAAATAATTATCTAAAAATTTCTCTTGCTACTACTCATTTTGTTTTAAGTAAGCAAATACAGTCGACTCTCGATAATTTGAAGTTGGAGGGACCAATGAAAAATTTCGAATTATCAAGAGAGTACAAAAAAAACAAAAAAAAAAACCCCAAAAAAACTCCCAAAATACTCGAAAATAATTTTTTTCTTACTCATTTAAATTTGAAATTCTGTAATAAAACAACAACTGTACATATATATAAAATTATTTTAAAGTAATTCTTAAAAAGTACATATTATACAATATAAATATTTTGCAGAAGTTAAAAGTCCTATATTAAAAGAATACATTTGATACATTCATACACAATCTACGCATCTCTTCTTCTCAATAGTGGACCATCCTTTCTGAACACATGTGTAGCAAAGCTACGTGTTAAGCGAAAGATATGGTCGACTGACTACAAGTGCGGTTGGTCTATTATCTTCTTGAAGAAGGAAAGCAATAAAAGTGTATTTTCTCCTGATGAACCGGAAAACACTAAGAAGGGGTAGTAGACAGATGTCATTTAAGGCTAGTTACAGGGAAGATAACGGAGACAATACAACACAAAACTTGTAAGCTCCAACCTGTTTGCTACAGAACTGTACATGATAATGAGTGTTTGAATTGTCGAGAGGTTTTTTAAGATAATTTCGATATATCGCATATTTTAGTTTGGCCAGCCACAGAATTTACTTCAAATTATTGAGTGTACTCAAACACGTATTGTTTAGTTCGAAATATCAAGAGTTTTTCAAGTGACTACTTCGAATTATCGAGAGGTTCGTATTATCGAAGGTTTGAATTATCGAGAGTCGACTGTAAATAAATTTTTAATATCAGAGAATTTTAAATTTACCCTTAGCACTCGTTTCCACCGCGCGGCTGACATTATATAAAATAGGAAACAATAACAGACAGTGTGTCCTTTGAAAAATCATTCAGGGCATCCGGTCTAAGCGCTTACACTCTTTTAATATTACTGACAGTTCTCTTTGGAGAAGAGTTAGATTTTACAAAACCAAAACACGTAACATCCCTCTTCTTAGTTCCTGTACAGCAGCGATTCTCAACCACGATGCCTCGGCACTTTCGTGTGCTGCCAATTTTTTTTAAAAATTATTATTATACTTGAAGAAAAAAATCTGGAACCAAACGATTCGGGGCAATTTTATAGAAATAAACTGTTCATAAAATTTTATTTTGAGCCTATACAGATTTAACCTGCGTCACCCTTCAGTTTCACTAGGACTTAAACTCATGACACGCAAATAATGAGTCGTTACCATGACCACTAGGCTGCCATGGCGGCACTATATATACAAATACTGTAAAACTTAAAAAGAATTTTTATAAAATTTTTGAATTGATTCAAATGATAGGGTATTTCAGGGAACCGCTCTATGTTACGTCACATCCCCACGTATTGTTTCTCATGTAATGCCAATTTCATACCCCCTTTCTCCCTAAAAATGTTATAAGCTGTTCTATTTAAAAAAAACGATCATTATTTTTAAGTATCCAAAACTTAGCTGATTTTTTTTACATATTTTTAATTTATTAAACTTGTATATAATTTATAGAAACAATATTATAGATATAAATGTTTTTATTTGATTTAAGTATTAATTCTAAAAAGATAAGACGGTTAGAAGAATATACCTGTAAGTTTGAATCCAATTCTTAAGATTTAGCGAAAGCAGCCTTAAAATGAAACCCATCCAGTCAAAGGCAAACAAAACAAAAAAAAATGCTTTGGAATTATAAAAAAAATGAATATATCTGTGAAAACATACTTCCGAGAATCCTTTGCTTCTTCTACGTAATTGCAACTTGGAAGATATTACCGCTTCCTTCTTTAGAATTTTCATTTTTACAGACGATTTTACGATCCTCTGGGGGCGTAAAAAGTAATCGAGCGTATATAAATAAATCTGAAGCAAGTTAAATATCCAACACTTTCTTTTCATCTTTAGTTTTACTTTAAGTCAAACTGCTGATTGAAATAGGGAAGTAAATTTCGTCGTTAAGTAAAGAAGTTAAAAGAACTTCATTTAGTACATAGGATTTTGATTAAGTATTAAAACAATTTGAGTAATTTGGTGTAGACCTTTTTTTAAACATTAAACTTTTTTATTCTTCATAAAACAAAAAGTAATTAAATAAAGGGCAAGTTAAAAATGTACGATAGTTTATAGACATATACGTAAATTGATTAAAAATAAAAATGGGAAAATAAATTTACAAAAGTGGATTGATGTATCTGGAACATTACCAGATTATGCTTGTATAATATATAGGCAATAACTTTTTTTTCTAAATGAAATTCAACATCCACTGGTAAAACAAAACATTATGAACACCATAACATTTTTCCAAAAACTCTTCTGAATGACGTGGTGGGCACGTGATTAAGTGGAAATGGTATTTAATTTCTGCTGCTGATGATGATGACGTCGGATCCATGACGGGACCAAATCAGACAGTACCATGAACCCAGATGACTGTTCTGGCAATCTGTTCAATATTATCGACATAAAGGTTTGTTGACGAAAACAGAGCCCCTATTTTTCTTGTAGAGCAGCAAGAATAGCTGGACAGTCAAAAATATGAGCTGGTGTTAGTTCTGTATCTAAACAGTTCCTGCAAGTTCATCTACCATCCCTATCAAACTTCATTCCTCTGTGATGACCTGTTCTTAGCCTAGCAATAGTCTTTGTTATAAGGAGGTCTTCACTTATTTTACAGATTTGATGCCTTACAGGAATTGACTTCTCTCTCAATTGAAATTTGTGACAGCATTTGCGTCTAATAAAGTAAAGATAAGGAATCATTCTTACCCTTAATTTTGTGAAGATAGAGAAAGGCTTCTGATCTAAACGAATTTGACTGAGGGTGCACTGAAATGGCCGGAAGACTCGAAACGGGTATCTACGAAACTGCGCGACTGTAAGGTTGTTCTCGATCTGCTTTATTTGTATTTATATGAAGTGCAGAAACCAACAATAGATGTATGTTCATGGTAACAAAGAAAAAGGACTTCGGAGACCATTCCACTTGGCAAAACAAAATTGACGCCAGACAATGGCTCAGCTGACAGCTCAATACATTGCTATTCCAAGTACAAATATTCCGGAATACGCAGATCAGAGGGCAATGTTAAATATGAGTCTGATCAACAAACGTCCTATTGGTGTATCTCTGTTGGCCAAACTCTGTCAACTAAACCTACAGTGGACTTGGGAACATCTATACTGGACCGTGGATAAGTGGAAGAGAGTTTCCTGGTTGGATGAATCATGATTTCTCATTTATCACATCAGTGATTATTTTTCCGGAAGCTCTTTCCATGTACAGCAGATCATACACAGGCTGGAGGTGGCAATATTATGCTTTGAGTACGACCTCATGGGAAACCTTGGGACCATTTGTTGTGGTAGAACACACCATAAAATTTGCGCATTACCTGAACTTAAAAGCTGCACAGTTGCATCCGTATATGGTGTCTGTATTCCAAGCTGAAAATTGAATTTTCTAACAGGTCAACGCCCTTTGTCACAAATCTCGAATTATATTGGAGTGGTTCGAGAGGCATAACGAGGAATTCCAATTAATGTCTTGGTCACTTAACTTACTGGATCTTATTTCGATGGAGTCCAGTTGGTTTTCATAGGAATGAAGCTCAGATTACTTCATGTCGGATTACTTCGACGTTGTGTGACCGCTGCATAGTACAACCTGTCTCTGTCATTTACAAGAGCTTTTTCCATCATTCCAAGGCTAATTGCAGCTGTTTTGGGGCCTAACATGGCATAACATGGTATTAAGTAGGTGTTTATAATGTTTTGACTCTTCAGTGTATATATTAGTGCAACTATACACCGTTTTTGAAAAAAAAAAAAAGCCAACAACAGTAACATTAGCATAACTCGAAAAGAAAGTTGGGGGCAGCAAAATTCTTATCTGTACCTTACAGTGAAATGCAAAAGCAGTCCCACAGCAAAATATTTGTGTGCGTAACTTCACTTTTGGCTGTGTAATTTGATAGATATAAAATAGGTTCATTTCAGCAGTTGCTATTTCTTTCATTGCGTTGAACGTTACGCTTGTCTTTTGTTATTTCTTGGTTCCAATTTCTGAAACGAATCATTGACGGCTCTTGAGTAAAAAATAACATATGTAATCAATCGTATGGATGCATTCTGAGGAACAACCATCGAAGATTGCGTGAGACTTAATGTCAATCTCTTTATCAACAGCCGCTAGTGGAATCGCTATCGAAAGGAACATACAGTGTCACAAAGACCTGGTAGTGGACGTCCTAAGGTCACAACCACCCTCGTGGGTCGTTATCTGTGTGTACAAGCTGGGCATTATCGGACGATATCAACCCGTCAATTTCTTTCGAGCCTTGTGACTTCATCAGGATAGTGATATCCCGACACACTGCTTGTAAGCGAAGCATAAAAGTCATGTGTATTCCATACGATCTTTCAGCTCGGGTGTCACTGACATCAGCTCACGGACATATCGTTACAGAAACTCTGGATCACATCTATTGGATACCACAACAATGGCCAATGTACTGTTAACTTATGAGTTCTGATACTGTAAACAATGATTCCCGACGAATACAGAACTGGAGAATACCAGGAACTCGATGTGAAGCTCACAATATCATTAAAAGACACAGCGACAATCACACTGGTGTCATAGTTTGAGTATGGAGATCAATCGGCAGTCGAACTGATATCCATGTCTTTAGTCCTTGTTCAGTGACACCGGTTATTTATCAGGATAAGATCCTATATCCATATTTACGGTCTATATCTGGCAGCCATGGATCTTGATGGTATGTTTATGGATTATTTGTGAAAGTACATAGAACTCAGGTTGTAAACCAATATGTCGAACGTGAAACCTTGCTTCAAACGGAATCCCCAGTTGACCTTCGACTCGGGAAACGTCTTCGGGGAGTCCTCCCCAAAACCTTAGTGACTTGACAACATGTCATCGAGAAAACACAAATCCCACAAAGTGTAATTGAAGACGCGGTTGCTGGTAGGAATTGTTTCCGTCGAGCCTTCTGATTCTGTAGTAGAGACAGTCACACTCACATTAATGATAAATATTTGCAACTAAACATTTTTTCCGTTCAAATTTCGGAACTTTATTATTTATATTGTTTATTTGAAAACAAATTGCTGCTCTCCTCCGTTATTTTGCGAGTGGCATTTCTTCTTTTTTTTTTCAACCAGTGAAAAATTCATCGCGATTCAATAAATTGCTTTCATTTTATCAGCTTTTTTCTGTTTGTTTCTTGTTTTTTTTTTTAAACAGAGCGTAAAAATAAGCGCGAAGATTTCTCCTGAAAGAATTCGTTTCATACACTTTTTAATCAGAGCAGAAATCCCCACTGGTTTCTGCATAATTCAAACTATTAATAACTTTTCTGCATTTTTGGTATTTACCTCAAAGGTCAATGATTTAAAACGAATTGAACTGAAACAGTTAAGCACTTCAATGCTTGCCAATAGAAGTTTAGAATCATTCAAGAACATGAAACATATTGAATCCTTTATTTCTTTAACTATTGTACCTCAATGAATCTCCACACCACACTAAAGAAGAACTTTTAATACTTAGTTAACGAATGACATCACTCCATCCATAATCTTTAATAATGTAGCAAGCTGGAGGTTGGACTGTCTACAGCAGGGGTGGGCAGACTTTTCCAGGATACGAGCTACTTCTAATTTTTTCAAGGTGTTCCGGTCCACACAGTATCAGTAGCCCACACAAAGGGAGGGGGAGCATCGACGGGTCCGGAGCCTCCTCCATAGCCCATGATTTTTTTTTCAATCGATTGTAATGCCATGTATATAGTGCGTAAAATTTAATTAAGTATTTGGAATAAAATTTTTTTTAATTATTTCTTACTGTTCTTTGTTACCGACGTTCTATAAAATGAAAAAAAAAAAATGTTTAGCAATGTATTTGGGTAGGATATGAAAATGGTAGACATTCGAGCCTGGACCACCACGCCACCCCCTCCCTTCGAAAAATTCCCAAGTGTGCCCGTTGCTCAGAGTCGTAGGTGAGGTGAGGTAAAGAAAAAGTCAACAATATTTATTATAACTCAATAATAACTTAATGTACTTACCTACATAAATAAAATTAAAAACTCACTTTTTGAAACCGCGTTTAAGGAAAAACGCAAAATACAAACATAATAATAATAGCCACAATTATAATAATATGTAATGATCCATTTATTATCAAACAATTTAAAGTACATTAAAAATGAAACATTTTCATCATTTAGTACCCATAGTTATAGCTAGTAAAAGTCTGCGTACTGTTAGCCAATCTTGAATATTTCTCTATATAATTACTAAAAGCTAATCTTCAAACGATCCCCCCAAAATGTCTTGGCGGTCCACCTGTCGATCACGATCGACTTACTGCCCACCCCGGGTCTACAGTACATATAAATATTCCATGGCGGCTGCTATAGATGTTACTCCGTTAGAGCTTTACTGAGTGCCTTCCAAACTCAAATACGCTTGGGGAGGGCCAGAAAAGCTGTACTACGTGTCCTCTGTTGTCTGAAATTACTAAGGACAGTAGTTGGTGAAACATTCTCGATTTAAGAAAGAGTAATACGCCCTTATTGAAAATGAGAAATATGATTCTCTGTACTTAATAGATTCCACGATTTAGATTGAAAAATAACTTTGCTTTTACTCTAGTGATATTGACTTTTACTACAGAACAATTTTGCGTGGTAGAAATAGCCTAGTGTTTATGGTCACGAACTTGAGATCGGTGTTGTCTAGGGGCTGATGTACGTTAAATCTGTCATGGTTCAAAGTCATGGTCACTTCATCTGTCGTCCTCGCCACTTGATTGTGGTTCAAAAATACGAGAGCCGACGTCAATAGCCCCTGTGTTGCTGCAGAGGGAGATGTTAATAAACATTCACAACACAACAACATCCACATAAAAAATGCATTGGAAACTATCTGCATTTACTCATCCTATGTAACTATGTAAGTTTGGAATAAGTTCATTATGCAAATATTCAACATGCTTTATATTTAATGTGTCCCAGGTTGGCCATAATTAAACTACAAGTGTTCAAGGGGTGCTGGAGAGAAAACCACTGGGAATATTCCGGTGAAATTTGGCATCTACACGTTTCAGAGCATGCGCAAGTCAAATATGCAAATATGTCATTTTCACCCGATAGATGGCGCTGTACCGTATTTCAACGCTCACCGGTGGCATATATAACTTCCAAAACCAATAGACAGAGATAATGACATTCTACGAGGCATATAAACAATATAAAACATCTCTTAAAGTTTATCAAAATACCATACGATTCGCTTCAGTAATTAAATTTTTACAGCATCATGTAAACGTATAAATTAAGATCCCAAATTAAACAATCCTTAAAGACGCTTGGGAAAACAATTAAATCATTATTTATTCAATGAAATTATCAAATGATGCGCTCAATATGCGAATCACTAAATTCAGATACATTCTGAAAACGTAGAGTAGCTAAATAATTGTTTCCATTCTGATAGAATATCTTCACTAACGATGCATGTTCCTTCTTATTCAGAGTCATGATTGACCATTATTCAATTTGGTCTTGTTTTTATACTGTTAGATGGGTTTAAATTTGTATATATGCCATCAATAAGCACTGAAGCACGGCACAGAGCCAACTATCGGGTGAAAATGGCGATTTTATTTATTTATTTATTATTATTATTATTATTGCATATTTGCTTTTCGCATGTTCTGAAACGTGCAGATACCAAATTTCACTGGAATATTCCCAGGAGTTTTCTCTCCACCACCCCTTGAACACTTGCAGTTTAATTATGGCCACCATATAGTGTGAGTATAGCCAACCAATTGTCGAGAATACGCTTTGCAACATAGTGTTTGCCATGACGGAAAAGTTTTTGAAATCAGCTAAAAATATAAACTATGTATGATATCTTATTTCGCGAATCATGGTAAACTACGAACAAATAAAATAAATAACTTCAGAAATACTGAAAATCTGTAAAAGTGTTTTTAAGAATCATATTGAATGGAATTCTGATCCCCCATTGTATTTTACATGCATGTTACTAAAACCATTGTGATCACCTAGTCATTCCTATATGTACGGGGAAAATAAACTGGAAAATAATCGCATGACGAGGAAAGTAAAACTAAGGCTATACCAAAAAAAGTATTGACATCTGGTAATTTCGTGCCTAAAACTTATTTCCTGTGTCTTGTTGAATGAAATCGAACCAACTGTTTGATTTTATATTGAAGTTCCACCCAGTCTAAAGAGCAATACATCAATTTCAGGAAATTGGAACGCACGACATTGGTATTAAAAGTGATGAATTGATAAATCTGCAAAAAGCTTCGAAAATATTTTGTTCTATTTAGGGTAGACATCTTCCAAGTTGGAAAAACTGTCATCTTAAGAATGAGATTATCCTTGGCGATTATTATTGTGCTGTGTATAGTAAATCTAGAAGCTAGAGAGAGAAGAAATAAAGAAAGGAATCGAGAATCCGGCGATGGACGTAAAAGAAATTCTCCAAAATATGGAGGAGGTAGCAGGAAGAAACAGCCTTTCCACATGTTCGAATCTTGTCGCGATTTCAATGTAGAATATGTGCAGAAAATGAAAGGTGAGTTTAGAGTCTTAAGGTATCCGACTACTTACGACAACTTTTTTTTTAAAGAATGGAGATATGGGGATTTTTTTGTGGTTTTTAAATTTGTTTAGTACATATTTTAAGAAAAATATGCTAACATTAAGAAGATAAAAAGAAATTATTATTATTAAAATGGGAAAAATGGGTAAAAATTTACAAAAAAATAACATAAAAGGGACCCATTCTATACCAAAACCTTATGAACAAATTTTCAATTTCTCATATCTGGTGTATTGCTATGTTATTCATTTTTGAAATGACCTTCAGGATGGGAGATATTTTACTTTACAAAAATTAGTGCATTTTATAATAGTTATTATATGAAATTGCTTAAAATAACAGTGATTATATTCACATAAGGGACTGTACATTTAACAATAAAACAGTGATTGATAAATCTGAAGGTTAAGAGACTTCTACTATTATACAGAACATACATAAAAGATTTCAGTTAATTATTTTCAAAATTTTTTAGCAATCGCTGGCCCCGTTTGAGAATTAAAAAAAAAAACATTTCGAGTAAAATGCGTTTTAAAGTATGACATTTGCTTTTACTGAAACACTTGTAGTTTTTGTTCTAGTGAACGGAAAATAATAAACTTGGTATTTTGAAAGCTTGTCGTAGTCTCTCATTACCCCTATGATTATTAACTCCCCTTTGCACATTATCTAAATTCGGGTATGTTGGATTCATAATTAACAACTACTAAATTAATAAATCAATATCCTTTATTAATCTGTCTTAATAGATAAACACACAAATATTAAACAAACCTTAAGAACAACAAATTATAGTGGAGTGAGATCAGAATTCAATTATGAACGACGGAACACTAACTGATACCACGGGGAATAACGCATACAATCAAACTACGCATTTAAATCTAATCTATAAAAATCACAGACCTGATATCTCTTTAAGACAGGATTCTTGACTACTTGAAGAATCTATAGAGCGGTTTCAATCCTTGATATCTTCAGTTACGTCCGAACCGAATTAATGAATCTTTTTCAGTAATCTTCCTTCAGCTAACAAACTTCACTTAGTTAAACTAATCTCCTAGAATCACCTTCTTAATCAATCTCGTAGTTAACTCCTCTATCAAAACACGTAGTCATCCTCTGCTCTTCATTTCAATTCTCCCTTTTATATCTCTTTCGAACTCGCTAAACCCGAAACTATCTTGTTTGCATAAGTCACACTTTTAGCTCTCAGGGGGGATTGGTTAAAATAAATACAATTTAAAAGAATTTGAGAGAAGGTTAGTGAAACGCGTAAGCACCCGTCACAAGCTAATAAAATGGTCTATACAATAAAATCATAAAACATTTGTCAACGTTAATAAAATTTAGTTATATGAAGAGGAAGTTCATTAAAGTTAATATTTTAAGCTAAAAATATTAACAAAATTATTAAATCGATATATATATATATACATATATCTTTTGGAATTGAATCTTAATTACTGAAATATTTAGTCACTGAAAGTATCAATTCTTAGAAATAAGTATACTTATCAGAGATTGTACAGTGTGCTTAATATCTTGCTGAATAACGCTTCCAATACAGTAAAAATACTTAAAATTAACCATCATTACCATAAAGTCTTAAAAGAAAATATTATTTCTATTATATTTGTAGAAGTTATTTTTAATACTGGGACAATAGTACTCAAGAATACAATTGTTTTTTAGAGGAATTTTTATTCTAAAAACTTTTAAGGTTGATAATTATAGTGTAACAAAAGAGATGCTTCAACCTTGTGTTAATTAAATTCTAAAGCGAATGAATGAAAATATTTTTTTTGTTCTACTCGTCCAGTACAATGGAAAAGGAAATTAATTTTTCAACTATTAGCGTTGGAAGAAAAATACTTTACTTTTGTTATTTTAATCACTGCATAATTCTTCCAACCATTGTACTGAAACTGTATAACATACACTCAAATTGTATATTTATGTAGCCCTAAGCTTAAGATTAGGAAAAAATAGTTTAGAAAATTTCTAATTACTCGCTAAGTTATTTGCGTAGTGTTTACAAATAATTAAATTACAGTTTGAACCTTCTTTACATAGTTCTTCTTATAATTTAGTTTTATTTTCTTGTGTGTGTGTGTGTGTGAAAACATAGTACGAGGGCTATTGGCAACGAAATTTAAATTTTGACCCTCGATCAAGTGACGAGGATGACACTTGAGCCAGTACATATTCTCCAAACTTCTAGATCATTCTCAATTTACTCTCTCTCTTTTCACACACAGGATAAATATAATATTAAAAAAATTCAACTTAAATAAAACAGAACATGCATCTTTTCTTTCAAAAACTAAAAAAATGTAAAATGTACGAGAGAGAAGTCTTAGAAATATGACAACATATATATTTCATAGTATAACCGATCACAAGCAAAGAAGTTCTAAAAATACAATGAGAACAAATAAAATGCATAGATTATCGTATAGATAAATTAAAAATATTTTATATTTATTCGCAGCTTTAAAATTTAAATAAAGAAAAAAAAAGAATAAATAATTTTCAAGCATTGAATAGAAAAGTTTCTAAATATTTAATAAAACATCCTGTAGCATAGGAAATTTTTTTCCTGCATTTTTGAATGCATTAAGTAATTATTTATTCTTAGAATCTTCAAAGATATTCAAAGCATTTGAATATCTTTTAATTTAATTCGGCTTTAAACATTTTTTTTAAGATTTTCTCTTTTATTTATCAACATCATTTCAAAAAGATTTTTCTACAATTCGTTTCAGATGGAAAAAAAAAACCATTAATTAAATTTCTTATTTAGATATAATTTAGATGAAATTAAGAATTTTGCATTTCTTTTGGCTTCATTTTTTTTGAAAATTTCATTATTAAATTTATATCGTTTATTTAATAATACGTATATTTTTTAATCAAAATTATATTTTTTCAGAACTAAAAAGGAATAAAGAGATCGGACGCCGAAATTGCCAAGAAAGA
Organism: Trichonephila clavata; assembly: GCA_019973975.1. Lineage (NCBI taxonomy): Eukaryota > Metazoa > Arthropoda > Arachnida > Araneae > Nephilidae > Trichonephila > Trichonephila clavata. The sequence continues at coordinate 157,907 of BMAO01003815.1, read as the reverse complement.
GATTATGCAGTGAGTATTAATCCATTTTATTGTTTATCAATTACGATTATTCATTTACTTAAAAGCTTTCTAAGAAGAAAAATCTTTTAAAGAAAGAGGAAAATTTTGCAAAAGTCCTAATATATATATTGGCCTACAGGACCCGCGCGTAAATAATAACTAGTTTACAAGCATAACGGGAAAATTGTAACCGTATCTCTTGAAAATTAACAGCTTGGACTTTTAATAGTAAGATTACATCAAAATCTATCGAATGATATCCTTCCACCAATCACAATCTCAGTCCATGGAAGTCACGTGGATTCCAAGACTTCCTGTAGCCGCTTCATATAAATATCCCCAAGATACTGGAAACGTTATTTTGTCTGTTTAATTATGAGCAACTAGCCGCATCTTGTGTTTGTCTTTGTTACTTTGTCGTGTCATCCATATCCTGTTTTGAGTGTAAATGTGAAATAAAATGGATTAACTGTAACAAAATGATGCCTCCTCCATCCAACAGTTTGAAATCGATCGCCTCAACATTAAAATAATAAATAAATAAAATCTACCAATCATCTACTATATATTGTAAGGGTTTAACTCTAGAACATGGTTCGGCAACTTTTTAGGTGTGGCGTGTAAAACCAATCTACCAATATGATTCAGCGTGTTACACAGTATGAAATTTTTTAAACAATTCAATTACCTCGGTAATGCATGCAGAGTTAGAGAATAGAGGTCAATAATAACATAGATTTACAGTTTTATAAAGTGTTAATTTTGCATCATATGAAGATATTTGTTATCATAAAAATAAACAGGATAAAAAATAACTATTTCTTCAATAAAATTTTTTTAATTAAAATTGTATATATATTTATGCATATTGTACGTATACATTATATATTTTTAAACATATTTATTAAAATAAGAAGCAAACATAAAATATAAGTATTTCTTTCCATAACAGTTAAATAATAACCTAATGCTTGCACCGTTCTTCTTTTATATCGCAGAAGCAGGGGTATAATGTGTTACTTTTTTAATTTGACACGATTCTGAGCCTGTAATTGTTAAGCAATTTCTTTCCGGACACGAAATATTTATTATGAGGAAAGATTTTTTACTTAGATATGTAGAAACAGAATCGGTAAGCAGAGTACATGCAATCTTCACTCTTCAATCAATTAAATCTCTCCAGTAATTACATTCAATAATTGACAAAATAGCTGTAAATTTATCTATAGAGTTATCTTTCAGAATTTTTTCGTAATTCCATTAATGTCCATAATTCTAAAGATGTTTGTCAAATAAGTTCCATTACAAATTTTTATCAACTTCCATACTCTCAAAAACTGACAAATTTATAGTGTAGTGCAGCGTGCCACTGAGAATTGTACTGCGTGCCACATGTGGTACGCGTGCCATAGGTTGCCGATCCTTTCTCTAGAATCTCTTAATGATTGAGAGTCAGAAAGAACACCAGCCATAAATAAAACAAATATTCTTGATTTAATCTTTTATAAATCTAACGAAACCCAGGGAAGGAGATGCAAGTAATTAAGTATTGGAACCAAAGCGGGGGCGGGGAAGGTATTTAATATTTAATTATAAATAAAGTCACACACACACACACACATATATATATATATATATGTGTGTGTGTGTGTGTGTGTGTGTGTGTGTGTGTGTGTGTGTGTGTGTGTGTGTGTGTAAGGATAATTAAATTAGATCTAAAATTAAATCGCTAGTCCACTTCTAACTTTTATTTTCCCGTTACATCTTCAAGTATTAAATTTATTACCCAGTTCGGGATTGTATAAAACATGGCTTTTAAACATCTTTGCCGCTCCTACCATTAATTTTTATTACCTATATGTCAAGCTTAAATTCTCAAGTATCCCTCTTCAATCACAAGCGTATTTGAAGAGCATATGGCTTCTGAGGGGGACGCCTATTCATATGGTTAACACGTGTCTAGCTCTCTCTCTCTCTCTTACAGACAGATTACAAAATGATCTCATGAAATAAAGACGTTTAAATTAAAATGTCTTGAAGTTTGCTTAAAAAACCCACGATATATATATATATATATATATATATATACATTAGGAAATAATCGTAAATTCCTATCTCAAGTAATCGACTTCAAGTCGATTTGAATCTAATTCCAATATCTTACTGACTAACTGTCAGTTATCAAATTTATATGTTACCGGCAAAGTATGAAATCCGGCATTCTATTGAATGCCTAGGCATTGTATAGAATGCCTAAATCTCGCCGGCAATGTATGAAATGATTCCTATTTCACACTTTGCCTAGGAATCCTATAGAATGCCTAATGAGAAGCCGGCAAAGTATGAAATACGTCACAGATTCGTATCGAATACTGTCAATTGGCAAGACATTGTTCGGAAATGTCAAAATGCTCAATTTTACTTTTACAACAAAAGATAGGTTTTTTCCTGTGCTACCTGAAAAGGGAGGAGAAAGCTGTAGTGTTGGAGAAAGAGCCACATGGTCTATAGCAGGGTTCGGCTACCTATGTCACACGTGCCACGCGGTACAACTACTTTGCACTACTCAACAAATTTTTAAATTTCTGAATCGTTTCTAAAATGTTCTACTGTGTGGTTCTCTGAATCATATTGGTAGATTGGTTTGGCACGCAACAGCTAAAAGGTTGCAGACCCATGGTTCATAGATATGAAACAACTATTCGATGGCTAGTTGCCCAAAATTCGAGTCTATGCTACAAAAAAAAAGGGTTTTTTCTTAACTGAAATTACTAACTAGAAGTTAATAACTTATATACAAAATGCTAAAATGACTACTAAGGACCCAGACTAATGGTTGCAGAATAGCCATGATGTGATGTTTGAGAAAAATTAAAGTAAACTAACTCATTTAACCTGTAAAAGAAGGCGTCAGTACCATAAAACAGTGGTCCCCAACCCCTGGTCCATGGATCAAAGGGTATCGAGCCACTAGAGGAGCATTAAATTATTTCCATTATATTTACTGGAGTGTATTTTTCTCGTGTTCGTGCGACTTTCCATGGAAATCGCTTTATATTTTATGTAAACTCATTTTATAATTATTTTTTGGTGCAACTGAATTTTATTCTGAAGGTACGTTAAAAAACAATTAAATAAACATTGTTTAAAATATAAATAATCAACGTCCCACCCTCAGCGGGCCTTCGTAAAATTATCAAACATTGACCGGTCTGGAAGATAAAAATGTTGGAAAGAACTGTTATACAGTATTACGTCACGGATTCTTTTTTTTCCCCAATGGGCCTGCAAATTGGTATTTTTATCATTTTCAAACTTAGTACATTCCCTGGGACTGGTATTCCTTTTTAGTGCGGCACCATGTAGGTGATACCAATTGCCACCGGTAATTTTGACACCCAGTTTTCCTTTCCAGAGGGAGATACCTGAGTTCTGACGATGTGAACTTGTTCTAGGAATTTAATTTGCCAAGAGCAAAATTAAATTCCGGATTCTGGGGATGTGATAGAATTCTGAAAGAACTTTCAACCAAATACAAAAATGTTACACGTTATGATATTGAACTGTACATCCACCTTTGTGAACCTTGCCAGAAAAAACAGAAAATTATTTTAAAAAAAGGTATTGTAGTAAAGTTTTTTCCGAATGCCAATATATTGGCACTTGTAATGAGTGGGAAATAGGATGGTTTCTATCGACTTGGAACTTCTGAAGGAATTTTAATAAGTATATGCGAAATCACAATTTAACAATAATTTTTTTTAATGGCAGTCTCATTATTTTGCCAGAATAACATTTGTACTTTTAAAAATGTAAGCCATTGATATAATATCCTTATCATGACCTTTTTTCATACTTTGCCTAAATAGCTTTAGGGATTCTACAGAATGCCTGGTCACTCTATACAATATCTAGGCAAAGTATGTAATAAATCTCATATTTCATACTTTGCCTAAATAGCTTTAGGCATTCTATACAATGACTAGGCAAAGTATGTAATAAATCTCATATTTCATACTTTGCCTAAAAACGTCCTTCATTGTATAGAATGCCAGCATTTCATACTTTGCCGGTAACATATATATTAATTAATTAATCAATCGACGAGTTTCTCTCGACTAACTTTCAGTAACTTTTCGTTAATATCAAACCTCTATAATCTAACTCCTGACATCTCTCTCTCTCTCTTTCTTATATCGAACCTAAAAGTTAATGCTTAAATATACGACATGATTTGCTTAGATCGCATCTTCTTCTTCGGGAGAAAGTTTTCAATTGAACAGTATTTAATTTAATGGAATTTCTCCAAGAGGATTAGTGAAAGGTACGCGAATAGACCCGTTACGATATATGTTTGTAAATATTGTTTATTTAAATGAAATGTCATACTTTATAAACTTTCATTATTGAATAAAAGGAAAAATTCGACACATTCGTCTTCCATCGTATTTTCGGGCACATTATCGACTGTTTTTTCGTAACAATCGCTGTTACTGTGAAGCATAAATAAATAATCATCTTCCACTCCATCTTGATTGTTAAATATACTACATTTTTTAAATAATCTTTGAATTTTTTAGTTTTAATTCCTTCCATTCTTTTATTATCCACACACAAACAATTTCTAGATTGGCATGACTCATTTGACATTATTTCGTAAATATTTTTTCATCTTCTATCATCCACATACTTTCTAACACCTTTTTCTTGCTTTTTAGGGTTTTTAAATCTATAAGTATACCGTTGTTCAAAAGCCCGGTATACTACTTCGAATAAATTACTTCAAAAGATAAGAGCACTGCTCTTGACAAAAAATTTCAGGTTCCTTCATAAACAAAAGGCTGTGCGTTTAAGGGCGAATACACCTAAAAATATTAAAACATGCCGTTTGAAATTGTAAGTGCGCCTTGCTCACCGGAATATATAGTAGATATCGTCCTCAAAATGCTTTTAATAATTATAAATACATGTGGTATCCCTTAGGAATATGTTTCATTTTTTTTATCTGCATATAAATTTGTTTTCAAAGTCGGAAGAATTTTTGTTTCGAGGATTTTTCCAAAGATTCTACCAAGTAGCTAAATGGTTAATGAAAATTATTAATTGAGTCTCTTGCACCTTTTGCGTGAAACAATTCGTAGACAACGACTGAAATTGAGGCAGGATTACTCATGGATTTTTAGTCACAATAATGGCTCTTCACAACACTCCATATTAAAGATTTCCCAATAAAGCTTTCAACTGATACGGGCCCACAAGCTTCCAATTAACTTGAAATGGAATCTTATAACTTTTTCATCCTTCCATTGATGAAACTGCCTCTTCGTGATCTCTAGTTTGAAAACCATTAATTCACGAAGCGACAATTGAGCACGAACCCTTTATTTCATAAAAACAGCTTTAAAGCTTGTTCTGAGTGTTACAAAAACGTTGACTAGAGTACATTGAAATCAGAGACTATTCTAAAAGAAATGTAATAAGTTTTGACCAATATATAAACATATTTTATAATTGAAAACATTTACAATTCCCCTTGTACCACAAGTACCCCGCGGTGCTTACAGAAGTAAATATGAAAAACATTGCAAAAGGAATAAAAAAAGAAAAATTTAAAGTTATGAAGGATTACAAAAATATTTACTAGAAATTTATAAAAGTGGTAAAAATGGTCAGAAGCACTTCTGTGGAAAATATGTTGGATTTATATTAATGCCTTTAAGTGCCAGTCTTAGTATATTACTTTCATTGACAAACTTAAAACATGGAAGGGGCACATGTTCAATATTTTCATGGGCACCAACACTACAGTGGCAAGAAGATGAAGGAACCAAACTGAATCTGTTCAAGTAACTTCTGAACAAGTTCAACAATCTGAACAAGTTCAAGTATAAAGTTACCATGTGCAGAGAGAAACTGGGACACTTTGTAATTAGTAAAGAATGATGGCATGGCAGTCTTATATTAATAGAAAGTCAAAATTTCTTGGTTTAGCTACAACTATTTGAAGAATCCCTTAGTCGGCTCAAGTGTAACATAGAGGAAAGGGCCCTTTAGGTTTTGCGATTTTTCTTTGGATTTGGTGATTTTTATCTAGATATCCCGGTGAGATCACGAATTCATTCTGGCTTCCGGACAACTATTGGTAAATGAAGTAGCTTGGCGACCGATTTTGGTTGCCAAAAGAAACTGATATCACCCTCTATTCTACATTTTAACCTTTAGTCCCATTCTTAAAACTCTACCATTCTTTCTCTCATAATCTTAAGAAATGATTTAGGGATTTTAATATTTCGTAATGTCAATTTTGCGCTTATTGGCAGTCTTCGGAAGGAAATCGGTCCGCTCATTTCCAAAAACACGAACTTGTGTCTACGAACAAATGCAAAAACAATCGAGATGTTTTCGTCTTTCAGGTTTTTGAATCTCGAAGGTTATGTTGTTTGAAGAAGAAATACACTTTAGAGGATCCGAGGATGAAACGGAATCAGTATAAACGAGATTGTCTGACGATATACTATTTTGTTCAGTGATTCATTTGATGAGGAAATTTAAACATAAAAGTTCAGCTACAAACATTGCTCATTCATCATTAGTTCTAAATTGAGAGAGCTCAGATTTGATGCTGACAACAAATGCGAAATCAATACATTGATACCATTTTGTTTACAACAACAATCCGGGTACTTTTTTTTCAGTACTCTACTTATTATGTCAGTTTAACGACTTCTAAAAATCAATATATATTCTTTTTCTTTCTACTGCCCTCGGATATAATAAGAAGGATCATAAGAAACGAATATGTTTTGCCAAGAAAATCAGTCTCTTACAAGAACTCTGTACATTAGTTTGGTTTCTGAAGACACCATAAAGAAATCTTTTATTAGATGGAAGGAGAGGGGGGATTCGAAAATGTAACAGACTTGGATTATTGGAATGAATTGGTCCTTATTTTGAGTCAATAAAAGAATCAGAAAGCAAATATTTTCAGAAAGATACCCAAAAAGCATCAATTTAAATAATCCATTTTCACAAATAGAGTATTAAGAAAATAAAAATTTTTTTAGGAAATATAATTTTTTTTTACTGAAGTAATGAAGTCAGAAAATTGAAATATTATTATTTTTCAAAACTTATCTTGAAATTATTTCCTTAAAACTCTTGACAAATACTTGGAAGGAATTCTTATCTCTCTTAAAATGAATTAATTTAACTACTTTTTGGAATTGAAAAAATGTTTAAGAGGATGAAAAATAAGCAGGACTTTCCACCATGCGAATGATTTTCGACAAATCTTACGAGTCGAAACAATTTCACAGCAATATTTGGAAAGATAACATAAATTCGCTATCAGGTACGAGTTTGTTACTAAATCATCTCGGCTATCATTAAATCTATAAAAATTGCAATGCATTATATAACCTTTTGTAACTATATTAACTGTGTTTCGTATTTTCTACAGTAAAATATATTTTCCTTTAACTTAAGGACCAGAAAATAGCCAAGTAAAAACTTGTGTAAAAAATTGTAAGGCGCGTTGGGAAGATGTCATATTGTTAAAATAACACAGGATATTTTGGGGATTTCATTTTTTAGGCTTTCTTAGCTCAGAAACTTAAGAGAAAAATTTTAAATTTAGACTAGTTTTATGGTGAGAAATCATTTACACATCCGTAACGAGAATTTTCTTTTGTAAAAGTTAATTAGCAGTATTAATTAAATTCATTAAACGGTTAACTTTATAATTGTTTGTTCTATAACATTGTGACGGTGCTTACGCGTTTCACTAACCTTCTCTCATAAACTTTTAAATTGTATTTATTTTAACCAATCCGCTGAGAGCTGAAAGTGTGACTTATGCAAATAAGATAGTTTCGGGTTTAGCGAGTTCGAAAGAGATATAAAAGGAGAAATGAAATGAAGAGATGAGGATGACTCTTGTTTTGATAGAGAGTAAACTACGTGATTGATTAAGAAAGTGTTTCTAGAGTTTAGTTTAACTAAGTGAAGTTTGTTAGCGGAAGGAAGTTTATTGAAAAAGATTCATTAATTCGGTTCGGACGTAACTGAAGATATCCAGGATTGAAGCCACTTCATAAATTCTACAAGTATTCAAGTTTCCTTCTTAAGGAGATATCAGGTCTGTGATTTTTGTAGATTAGATTTAAATGCGTAGTTTGATTGTATGCGTTATTCCTCCGTGGTATCAGTTAGTATTCCGTCGTTCATAATTGAATTATGATCTCACTCCACTATAATTTGTTTTCTTAAGGTTTGATTAATATTTGTGTATTTCTATCATAAGAAATAAAATAAATAACTGATTTATTATTTGCGTAGTCATTAATTATGAATCCGACATATCCAAATGTAGATAATGTGCAAAGGGAATTAATAACCTAGGGTAGTGAGAGACTACGACAACATCAATATGCGTTAAGGTATCCGACTACCCTAAAATTATGAATTTGTCAAAATTGACAAATTTCTTTTATTATTTTATTTTATAAGTAATTATATTATTTTCCGTCCACTAGAACCAAAACTTCAAATGTTGTATTAAAAGCAGATGTTATTACTTTGAGCGAGATGTCTCGTACTTGAAAACTCGTTTTACTCGAAATGTGTTTTTTTGAAAATGATCAACAGGGGACCGCGATTGCTCAAAACGTTTTGAATATAATTAAATGAAATTTGTATGCATGTTTTGTATAATAGTCGAAGTATTTTAACCGTCAGATTTATAAATCACTGTTTTATTACAAAATTTACAGTCTTTTATGTTAATATAATCACTGTTACTATCAATTTTGTATAATAACTAAGATAAAATGCTCTAGTTTTTCTAAGAATTAAAATATCTCTTATCCTGAAGGTTATTTAAAAATGAATAACATGGCAACGTATAAGAATTGAAAAATTGAAAATTTGTTCGTAAACTTTTGGTACAAAATGGGCCGCGTTTATGTTATTTTTTGTAAATTTTTATCCATTTTTTTCCATTTAATAATTTTTTTATCTTCTTAATTTTAGCATATTTTTCTGAAAATGTACTAAACAAATTTAGAAACCACAAAAAAAATCCCCATATCTCTATTTTTTTTTAAAAAAAGTTGTCGCAAGTAGTCGGATACCTTAAGAGAAAAATTTTAAATTTAGACTAGTTTGATGGTGAGAAATCATTTACACATCCGTAGCTATAACTTTCTTTTGTAAAAGTTAGTTAACAGTATTAATTAAATTCATTAAGTGATTAATATTATAATTTTTTTAGTTCTGTAACATCAATATGAGCTAAGTTCAACTATACAGTCAGAATTGCAGAAATCATTAAAATAGTACTTCCTTGTCGACGTTTAAGTCGAAACAAACAAAAACTGGGAGGCAATTTTATAGATATTTTGAGGTATACTTATACTTATGATATTATAAATTGTAAAAAATTTTGAAGTGTGACTGATTTTTTAAAAAAAAATACTTTTTCCACAGATGTGTATGCAAAAAGATATGGAATCTATAAGATGTTCGGTCACTCAAGAACCCTCTGAAGAGTGTAAGATGGAAATAAACAACTTCCTAAATGGAGTCAGTTGTGACAACAATGAAGAAGGATCCGATGATAGAAGAGAAACGGAAGAGGAAGCTGGTAATGGTGGAGGTAATGAAGAAGTGGTTGAATCAATTGATGATGAGGAAGATGAAATCGAAGATCCAAACGGAAGTAAGGGGGAAGATGGAGGCTTAGATGAAGGAGAGGAACCAGGCAAAGATTATGAACCCGCACTTTGAAAAAACAAATGAATTACTTTATTTGTGTGTTTCAAAAGATTCTTTCACGTGGATACCTCTTAAATTTTTTTCAGCTTCGAAGAAATAAATATTAAGAACTTTTACACGTCAGCACAATTCCTGTATTATTTCAGATCTGTTTCCTATTTCCTTGTATGCTTTGTGTAACTAAAATTCTGTGATGATTAATTCAACTTATTTCGCAAATAATTCATTAATGCTAAAAAATTTTAAGTGTGAATTATTATTTAAAGATAAAATAACTCGTTTGTGCTTTTCAAGCACACTTTTTAAAGTCACGTTCTTTACCAGGGTAAAATAAAGCAGAAATCGATATAATACTTATTTTATCAGGAAGATAAAATACAGTCGAACCTCCATATTACGAACCTCTATATTGCGAATTTTTCTATACAGCGAACTTTTTCCTGGAACCAAGAACATTTCACGATTTTCTTCGTAAAATAATTCCCAATAGCAAAGGGCATTTTCTATGTAACGAACTTTTTCTCTTGTGATTCCTTTTTTTCTCTCCCTATTTTTGAAGTATTTTTGGAAATTTCGAGTTATTCTCTCTTTTAGCACATTTTATGGTGGTTATAAATCTTGAACTTGTTTTTCTTATGTGCCTAACTCGCCGAGAGCAGCAGAATTCTGGGCATTTCATCCAAGAAGAGCAACCCTTAACCCCCATTGTCCAGTTCATTAGAAACATCTTCGCTATCCCCTTTCACTCTCAGTGGAGTTCCGTGTCCTTGAACTAGTCTCCATTCATTTATAGTATTGATCAGTCATACTGGTAACTTAGTTTCTTGTAGCTCGAAAATGTCAAAACGTAAGCGCTTGAGCATCAAAGAAAAATAATTAATTCTACAGGAAGTGGATAAAGGTGTCTAGAAACTTTTCTTGCAGTTTTTCTTTCTTTTTTTATAGGTAAGATAAATAAAATAAATATATATTAATTTACAAAAAGGTGCGAATAATTACTTTTTTTAACATATAACTTTCTTTAACATACTTTTTTAATATAATAATTTTTATAAAGAAAATTGAAAGATGAACCTCTCTATATTTCGAATTTTCCATTTAACGTACTTTTTTTCTGGATTTAGCGACTTCGTTATATAGAGGTCCGATTGTAATTCATGAATGCTAAAAATTTTTACATGTGAATCATTATTTAAAGATAAAATAATTCGTGTGTGCCTTTTGAGCACACGTTTTAAAGTCATGTTCCTTACCAGGGTAAAATAAAGCAGAAATCGATATAATACTTGTTCTATCAGGAAGATAATAATTATGTACTTAGTAAAACACAAGTATATATTCTAAATTCTTTTATTAATGCTAAATATATAAACTTGTTTGTGTAATGTGCGTTAAAAGTATCATAAATGCTTAATCACAGAACTGTTTGTTTCCTATTTAGTCTTCAAGTTTAAGATGGGAAGAGAACTTTGCCTGTAAAACTATTTTCCCACAAGGAGACTGCTGTTGCAGAGAAAGCAACTTAATGGCGTCTTTCACTACATTCTTTTTTTTTCTTCAATGGAGCTGCGTATTGGTATTTTAAACCTTTTGCAGAACTAGTACATTCCCCAGGAGCTGGTATCACTTTTTAGCGCTGCACCATATAGGCGATACCAATTACAGCAAGCAATTTTGACGCCCAGTTATCTCCACAGAGGGAGACACCTGAGCTCTTGGCGATGCGAACCAGTACTAGGATTTAATTTTGCCGAGAGCATTCAAGCCAAACAGACACTCTAAGGATCTTTTACATGCCGCATAATCATACAACATGGCCGCTGTAGATTTTCTGCATCATGAAAATCCGCCGTCTTGGGCCGGGGTCGAACCCGCAACCTTGGGTGCAGAAGGCCAGCGACAAACCATCCAAGCCAGCCACTACATTCTAAGACGACTGAATATTATTAATGATTTTCTAAAACATTTTTGTGAGCTGTATTTTACTGTACAAAAAAAAAAAAAAACGCATTCTATAGCAAATATTTTAATGAAAATCACTTGAATGCATACATACACACACATAACATTTTAGTACTCTTTGCTTCAGTATAAATTAAAATTTAATAAATAGTAGTTGAAATTAATTAAATTTTAAACTAAAAATAAATTTATTTGATGGGCTTACAGGAAAACATATGCACATAGGAACTTTATCTCAAAAGATATTTCCAATGAATAACTGTTTTAGGAAAAAAGGAAATTTAAATTTGTTTAATTGTTTGGATGTTTGCTTTTAGATTGCACAGGGGTCAATAAAAAAGAACAAGAGCAATTTTTATATATGAGTAGTATTAACTTTCACACACGAAAATAATAAATGTAGAGTTTTGAACTTCAATAAGAAAAAATTAGGGCATGATTATAGATCGTAGAGAATAAAAAATAGGATATACTCTAATCGAAATTAATTTATCTTTTTTTATTATTTCGCTAGAATCTAAAAAACAGAAAACACGCCCGAGCACACACACAAAGGTGAATGATGTACAACGGAAAAAAGGAGTGGAGTAAAAAATCAATCCACTTTATTGATGTTATTGATTTTTGAACTTTTTAAAATTCTTTCCTTACAAATATTCATTGTACAACTACAGATAGTTTAAACGTTTTCCAAATGATGAAACTTGTGTGTGTGGGTATAAGTTAAAATTGCGTATTAAAATAAATCCACATAAGTGGAGGAACTACTGCATTTCACTATATACGTATGCAATAGCTTGTTTTTCGGTATTTGTATCATGAGTTATTTCGATCCATACGTAACAGAGTAATAAAGAAAACGATTGAAAGGAAAGAATTTAAAATTACTTTTTAAAAACAATTATAAATGCCTTCATGTTAGTGAGATTCATCAAAAGATGGAATGTACGTCACCCAAGCTGAAGCTGTTCATGTTTCGGCGGAAACTGTTGATGGTTGCTGTCTCAGAATGTACGGACCTGCGGTTCTAACTAATGGAAAGTGAAAATAAGGCTTTTCGTTGGGGCTTGCTAGTGTACGTTTTCTTAACCTTTGTCAGTGCTAGTTTCGATTTGTAGTAGAAAAGTTCCCACTCAACTTTTCTAAGGATGTGAACTCTTGTTGTTATTTGTCAGAGAGAAACTTTAGAGATAATTGCTTTTTTGGTCATTAATGTAATTGTTAGAGGTTCCTAGTGGAGTGTTGTTGGAATGTTTTCTGTAGAAGTCATGGCAGTGAGTTTATTTTGACGCATGCATTGAAGCTGTTTATATTTTTAATAGTTTTTATGAATCTTTTGTAGTTAATCATTATGTATGTATATTCAACTAATAGTACAAAGTTAGAATGTGTTCCATTTCGTGTTCGCCCAAGGGACACTTTAACGCATGGGCCAACTGGGCCCGAACCCATTGCAGGTAGCTTTTAAAATTAAAACTTGTAAATGATCTTGTCACAATATATAACTGTAGCTAACTTTTCTAAAGAGTAGAAGCGCTCTCTAGTGGCAACCAGTCTTCAGTAAAGGCCAGATGAGGAAAGAATGTGGTCGCTATGAAAATTTGTCCATGGTTCTTTGCCCGTTATTTTTGTTAGCGATTTGTGTTGATTTTGTGTAACCAACTAAAATTTATAAATAGTTCTTGCGCTAAAGAATATTTCATTGAACCCAACCACGAATTTACCACATTTAGTTCAATTATTTAACGTCTAACGCTCTACAAACTTATTTTTTTCATTCAGTTGATATTTTTTGTCTAAAAAAACACGTTAGATTGGTAAATAAACTTCAGATCCATGTTTTTTCTAAGTGAAGTAAATTGATTATTTATAACAATCGATGCATTTTTATTACTGAATATAAGAATTTCTTTATCGAGTAGAATTCCTTAAGAATTTATACCTTTTGTGTAAACTATATTTTTCTGAAATGTATGTGCTTAACATCTGTTGTGATATTAATAATGTAAATTTAGGAAGAATTTTTTAAATTTTTAATCAAGTTTAAAAAGTATCGAAAAATTGAATCAATTACTTTCATATACATGGGACCCCAGGATTATTGGAACGAATTTTATAAGGAGGTAGAGGGCATCACAAGGAATCAGATTTGCATAGTAACCCACGGTCGGAAACGTCTTCATTCGTCACTAGGTGGCGTTCTTCATTTGTGTTCTGGAGGAAACAGACCTGCATCACCACAGTCATTTTATGTGTTATCACCCGCACATGAGTATGGAACGTTTTACGAACACCGAGCTGGCAGATATGCACCTGATTTATGGATTGGCAGACAGGAATGGGTGTTTAGAAGAAAGATTGTGTCGCAAAAGTTACCCACAGAGAGATGTACTGGACAGCCGGATGTTTACTAATTTGCATCACAATTTGTGTAAATATGGATCATTACAAAGTAATAGGCATAATGAAGGCGAGTCAAAAGTGACTCAAACTTCCAGCATAGAACAAAATGTGTTGAATACCGTTCGAATGAATCTGAGCACCAGTTTACGAGCCGTCGGAGCTGCCGCAGGAGAATCTCGGAGTAGTGTTTATCGTTATTAGCAACTTGAGGATTTACACCCATACCATTTTCAAAGAGTATTGTCATTTTTCCCAACAGTTCATCCTGCATGTTTGAGTTTTGCACGGTGGCATCTCGACCAATTTCGCCCAAAAGTGTATTTTCCATCCTACGTTTTACATCCATCGGCTTTAAGCATTTTTTGTGACATTTTCGCATATTATATATCACAGCACATGAAACATCTTTGAGCAATAAATATTCCAGATAATATCAGTCTTGTGTATCTTTGTTTCTTCTCACTGCCATACTATTTTCCCAGGATGTTTCTGACCATGGGTTGCTATGCAACTCAGAATCCTTGTGTTGTCCCCTAGCTCCCCTTAAAGTTTGTTCCAATAATCCTGGGGCACCGGTATAAGGATACATTTTCTGTGAATGAGTGGATGTTTATTAAAGTCGAACTACAAAGCAACATGACTTCTATTGGCGATGGACCTCGTAATTTTGAACCAAGTGACGAGAAGTGGTTGCGGTAAATTAGTGGTTATAATCACAAACTCGTGGCTCCGCGTGTTGTAGCTTCGAGTCCGGATGCCATTGAAAATCCACTACGAAGTGGATAACGTTAAATCTCTTGTGTTTGATGGCGTGGTGTGGTTTGGAGAGAGGGTGCCAGCTCAGGTGAATACCCGTCACTTGACCAATGTTCGAAATTATGCGGTCCGTCACCAAAAAATTTCATGTTGCTTTATATGTGCGAAGTTAATAAACTCTCTTTCTCACGAGGAGGAGCCAGAGCTCCCTCTCTGACCTTCCACACAAAGGTTAACAGTTAACTTCGACATAGTTAACTGGTGTCAGCCTCTCTGCATAGCAGGTCATTAGTGGCACTGGACTCGAACTCAAAACACTCCGTTGCCATGAGCACTTGTCTACCACGGCCACAGAGTACACTTTCAGATACAAGCATAAAATATATTACAGTATTTAAGAATCACGCATTTTTAAATTATGCGTTACTTGAAAACTTAAAATAGGTTCTAAAAATATTTTTTTTTAATTTCCAAAGGGGCTGTGGATAGGTATTTACCATTGCAGACCTATTATACTGGAGTTATTATCACTTTTAAAGGCGGCCCCATACAGGTGGAGAACCAATCATCGCTATGTAATTTTGACGTCCAGTTTCCACCCGAAAGGGAGGCACTTGAGCTCTGACGGAGCAAAAAGTACCAGGAATTTAATTTTGCCTAGAGCTCGCAAGCCAAATAGGAACTCTAGGGATCTTCAACATGCCACATGATCATACGACATTGATGATGCTGATTTTAAGCATCATGAAAATCCACTGACTTGGGCAAGGGTACAAGGTCAGAGACACAAAATTGTCTAAAAGAGGAGGGGGTAGACAATTAAATAACTAGCTAAAATATTTTCTCATTGATTCGTTTACTTAAACTATATATGAATATATATAATTCTGTAGTTTAGTATATATATATATGTAAGTTTATTTGATACAAATATTATTAAGTCACAAATTACTAATATAATATAATTTATTACGATACAACGTATTTGTTATTAATGCACGAAATTAATTAATTCAATAAATTAAATTGAAACAAACCCATATAGAGGTGTGTAAAAGAAAGTCTAACTGCTTAAAATTAAAATTCACATTAAACATTACGTTAAACCTTGTTTGAGTTTTTCACTGTATCCTGCTTTTAATATTTTCCTTTCAAATATAATCTTGAATTCCTTAAAATATTCTCAAAATTCTATAAAGACTTACAATCAAAGGTATCAATTTTAAATAAAATTATTTCTAAAGTAAAAATGAATATCAAATTTTCTTAAGTAAACATATATATCAAATATTTATTATTTATCATATTTAATATATTTATTATTTTAAAAAAGATATTAAAGCCTATGTCAAAATAAAATTCGTAAATCCTATTAATTTCACAGATTTTGTTTTATCTTTACTTTTTATAGAAGCTTTATTTTATTGTGCATAAGTAAAAATATAATTTTGAAAAGAAGTAAAAAAATGCATAAATGATAATCTGCTTCAACATTTCTTAAAAATTTAATCATTACTTATTTTCGCTTTTGATAAAAAATTATATACTTGAATAGGGGAATCATCAAAAGAGAATTATTTTATTTTATGGCATTTTATTTCTTTTCCCCACTAAAACTGTTTTTTCATTAAAATACTTATAAACATACTTTCACTAATTAAATTTTTTTATATAACCATCATCTTAATTTAGATCTATTATAATTAGATTAATAAAATGACATAAAAATAGTATTATTTTAACTGTATTAATTATAAATGTATCTGTAGTAAAAATTTATCATATAATTAAAAATATACTTCAAAGCAAAAAAGTAAAAGTAAAAAAGTTGTGTATTCAATTTTTAAGAAATGTCTCTCTCTTAATAAAAAAGTTTTTCTTAATGCTGTTATAAATTTTTTACATACTCTCGCAACAATGCCAACGGTCACGTTAACTCGCCAAGTTGGCAACCCCGATTTCGCATGCGTCGTACGCGCTGAGCCATGTACTTCGTTTCATATTATGTTGCCAATGCGGTTATGATAGCACATTATGCAACAACGATTGCCTGGACTGGAATCGTTGTTTGGGAAGAAAGGCGTTGTCTCAAACGAATTCTTCTTTACAATGAACGGAACTAAATTCTAAACTATTCCAGGAAGTCGCAAGAGTTGCAGGTTTGGTAAAATCTAATGACATTATCAATGAAGTGTTGGTCAATGCAACTTCACTGAATGAATTTAACTGAAGAGGAGAGCCAGAACGAAAAAATAAATAAATAGAACTACACCATACATGTAAATTACAGTTTTACAATTTGGGAAATGAGTATGAGCAGTTGTATAATTTGTACAATGGGGGTTGGTCCACCGTTAGGGGGACAGGGTGTACCTCCCCCCGTATGTTATAAAAATTCAAACGCAGCAATTTTGATCCAAAGATCTTTGATTGTCAAAAAACATTCTTTGAAATACAGGATTCAGCAGTAAAATTCGCAGAATAAATCTCAGAAGGCCTTAAACCTTCAACAGCGTTCAGACAAAACTATCAGTCCCTAAAATACAAGTATGTTAAAGATTATTCAAAAGCATTCGCTCGTCCTACTCAACAGCCGAAGTAATCACTAATTGCTGGTTGACTTTTCAACGATCATGGCAATACTAGCTATTCAACGATCAAACCAAGACTAACTCAGTTTCGGCGAGCGACTCGTTATTTATAACCTGCGCGGATTTTTATAGAAAAATCCGTTTACGTCATAGATCGATATATTAGTAGATTTCTCCCGTAATTTCCAGAAGAATCTATATGGTCGCAAATTCGTCAAAAATGGTCGCTTAAGTCGCCTCCAACATGGTCGTAAAAATGATGCCAATCTCTAAGAATTGCCATTATAATGTAAGGAACGGTATTACCTGAGAATATTATAATTTTAGCATAAAATAAATACACACAGAGTAATATTAAAATGTTATGCATCCTGATCTTAATTATTTACATTATTTTAAACATTAACTACACAAAATTCGTAACAATATACAATGGTTTTGTAAATACAACATCTTGTTTCTTAGTATTAATAGGAATCTTTTTAAAATAAAATAATAATTATTTTTTCAATTTCAAATATTTATTCTGTTATATATTTAAAATAACCTCAAGCTAAATTACCCTAAAAGTTATTACACATTGGAGTGATTTTACATTTAATTGAATTCAGCATTAAATGTACAGTCTTTTCTTTCTTATGATTTCATTTAGTAGAAATGAAAGAAAAAATTTATTGTTATGGGAAGAAGGGAATTCAAAATAGGAAAATGTTTTAAAATAGAAAATACGTCAAACATATTAACATTCCTTATCCAAAAGGGAATAATAACTCTACTAATGTTTGCCTAATGTGTGTTCCATCTTTTCTTATATAAAATGAGTTCTTTGTTCCGCTTTCTATACCGTAATGCTAAATTCGTTTTTTTATCAAAGAAAAAAAAAGAGTAAAGCGACTTACTCATTCACTCACATATCACGAAATCTCCCGAACTGTAAGACCACCAGACTTGACGCTTCGCAGACATATTTCTTTCTTTGAGCACAGATCCGATAAAAACGAGTATTTGCGAAAATCGACCCTCAAGAGCAGGGGTGGGCAGACTTTTCCTGGTACGGGCTACTTCTAATTTTTTCAAGGTGTTGCGGTCCACCTAGTGACGTAGGTGTAGTGAGCTAAAAGAAAGTATACAATACAGTCGGGCCTCCATTTTACGAATTTCTCTATTTAGCGAACCTTTTCCTGGAACCAAGAACATTTTCCGATTTTCTTCGTAAAATTACTTCCAAATAGCGAAGTACATTTTCTATTCAACGAAATTTTCTCTTATGATTCGATTTTTCCCGTATCTTTTAAAATACCGTATTTACTCGAATCTAAGACGCACTTTTTCCCCAATGTTAATGCGTGGCTTAGAATCGGAGAAAAAAATTGGTTGGATGATGTATTTAGAGCAATTACAGCTTCATGAATGCGCTTAAATGTTTATAATACAGATAAAATAATTAATTATTCCCTTCTTATTAGTTTTCCTTTTAAATTTATTTTAATTTCGTGAAATTGGATATTGATCAACCATTTTAGATTATCTTTCAATTTTTACAAAATCTTGTTGAGAGTTTGGGGCACGGCTTTCATTCGAATAAATACGATATTTCAGAACTTTCGTATGATGGAATGATTATTAGGTCTTAGTGAACGCGGTCACCCCAAAATGTCTTCGCGGTCCACCGGTCGATCGCGATCGACTTAATGCCCATCTTGTCTCAAGAGGGTTGCGGGTAGGGTTTCTGATTTCCCGGGTTTTTCCATTCCCGGGAATACATCGAAGTTTCAAAAAATTTAAAAACAAGTTCATTTTAAATAAAATCAATAACAATTATATAAAATAAGGATACATTTAAATTCCAAAATTAATACTTATTTATGTAATGAGCTAAAAATACAAAAAAAAATATATAATAAAACCATTATTCATTTTTTAAATATTATTTTAGAAAGCCTAAGCAATTTATACTTTTATATCTCAGCCTAGTTCTAAGCTTTGTGACGAACTATCAGGCAGCAGAAAATTCTCTCTCAACTTCAACTGACGTTGGAGGAATCGATTTTAAAGCCTCATATAGTTTTATAATGTTTGGTGATAGATTTTCAGTCGAATCGAACAACTACATCTCTTGTTTCATGATTTTGTTGAAACTAGTACTTTTTTTGGTTGAACAATATAAAACTTTTGTTTTAGAATAAATTGTGTCCTTTCTCTCCAATTTTTTGTCCAAAATTATAGGTTTTCTTTCAAAATATTCACGCTGTCTTCTCTGAGTGAGAAGAATTGGATATTGATTCCTCTTCTTCGCTCAGAAAGCCTTGTCCCTATCATTTGGGCTTGTCACCAAACAATTTTTGCTAGGCAATCGCAATCGCAAAATATCGACAGAAACTGCAGCTGCTTCGTATTTTCTTCCAAAATTCCGGTATTGCATTAATCCTAATAAATTAACGTTGCGTTTGTCATTAATTCTTGGGATTAATATCATATTTTTCGCAAATTCAGAATTTTGTTCGTTCAATTCTCCAATAACGAAAGAAACTACACCTTCTGCAGATTCAAAGTTCAATTCCGACTGCATAATTTTTCTAGGCCAATTTTTACTGGCTTTTAAGCCTGCTACAATTGTAGTCACAATTTCAAACTCTACATTGGCCATCATTTGTTCCTCTTTAATGTCAATTAATGCTTTTAAAATTGTTGACTGAATTTCTAAAAAAATTTCAAGCATTGCCACACAACAAACTATTTCAACGTGTTTTGGTATCCAAACAAACCACAGCAAAACTGTTCTGTAACATATTTTTGTAAAATATCATTCTTGAGAGGTGATTTTTGAATAATTTTACTACATTTATAGTCTTTTTTATAGTTTCGTTTATGTTAGTTATAAAATTCTTTTCTGCATAAGTGATATGAAACAAAGCATCTGTTCCTACATCGCTTTCAAATTCTAAATCTAATGCTTTGTCTAATGCTAAAGCTAATCTTTGCGATTCCCTGAAATCCCGGGAACGAAGTATAAATCCCGGGAATAGAAAAAGTACAGAAATCTTATGATTTCCGGATTCCGGGAAAGAAACCCTAGATGCGGGGGTCTAGACCCCCCCCCCCCATTGTATTTAAAATATTACAACTATAAGCATAAAAGTTGGTTCTCATATTTTTTTGTTGTTGTTGTTGTTAAGTAGAGAACGCTAAGAACGCGGTTAGCAAAAATCGACCTTTGAGGGGTTTGAGGGGGCATTGCATAGAAAAGTTATTGTTTTGGAACTATTAGTCATACAAACATGGAATTTCGTGAGAATGTTTTTTTTTATTTGAATAGAGAAACGAGAAGAAATTGTTTTTCGAAAATCAACATCCAAGGGATAGGAGCTGTGGGGGCCGTGATTGACAAAAATTCCCACTTTTGAACTGTTAGACGTACAGACTTGAAATTTGACAGTTGTATTTCCTTTTTTGAACAGGGTTTTGAGGAAATTGATTTTTTGAGGGGGGAGCGTTGTAGACAAAGTTCATATTTTACATGTTAAAGAGAACAATCGCTTATTTGTGGAATGTATCCGAATTTTAAAGACGTAGTATTATGAACACATGTATGGATTGCATTTGGCGAAAACAACCTAATAAAATTTTCTTAAGAACTGCGAATTTTATTTTACTAATTCCTTTAAATAGATATATCTTCTTGAATAATATTTTTCTTATTATTTTTTAAGAAAAAATATTTTTTACCTATTTGCGCATCAGTTTGCGTTCTTGCAACCAAAATAAGTGTAAAAATTTCAAGTATGTTAATTAAATTTTGTGTTTGAGTGGATCTATCTACTATTAAGAAAACACTTTTGAGAAAAAAAGATTCAAATATATGAATGAATGTGAGATCCACACGGGGAAAAACATTCACATTGCTCAATAACAGAATTCAAATAAATAATTAAATAAGAAATGAACAAAAATGCACCCCACAAACACTGTTAAGCGAAATTTATTTTCATAACAGCAATTTAAAAAGCAAATTCTTAACTAAAATCTAAAAAAAATCAAACCATGAAGGTCATATTTATTACTAACATGCCATTTTATGTCGAAATACATAATTACCAAGCACGGAAAAATTCTTAAAAACATAACTCTACATACAAATTGCAATTCATCTAGAACTTTCTATGACTGCAAGAATTTTTTATAATGAGTGGTGTTTAAAGCAAAAAAGAAACGATGCCATTTTTCAGACATTAATTTTCTTTGGGAATTCACATTAAAAATAATATTTTTCAGTTGCGAAATAAAATATAAAAAATAAATGAAATGTGTGAAAATGTTTTGTTTCCAAAAGTTAGCAGCTTGTCAACAATGGAGCTTTCAAAACCTTATTCGAAATCAATGATTTCTTTTCGAATAAGAAATCGAGTGCATTAAATACCGAAAAATTAATCTTAATACTTGAAGATAATTCAATGATATATTTGATACTTATTCTACGATTGAATCTTGCGCAGCGCCCCCTATTGATTAATAAGGAAACTAATTATTTAACAATGAAATTATGTGAGTGTGAAATTAATGTTGATTTATCTTCGAATTCTTTTAACACAGCTTACAAATTACACATCGTTTCAAAAACACATGACACCATTTTCGAATTTAGTTATTTTAATAGCTACTTTTTTAAAAAGAAAAGGGAGCAATCTAATTACGCTATACATTTTTAAAATGTATAGCGTTGTAGTATACATTTTTGTATCCCAATTTAAACTAAAAATTATTTATCAAAATTGAGAAATATTGTCCTTTAATTCTAAAGCTCAGAGACATGGTTTAAATTTCTGTTTATGATGTTTTGCTGTGGTATATCTACAAGTAATTAGAATAAAAATTGAAGAAACTTCAGCTGATACATTTTGAAAGGAAAAAAAAAGAAAAGAAAAGAAAGAACACAAAAAGAAAAAAAAAGAATATAAAAGAGGTTTTTAACGAAATCTTTTTAACTTAAGCTAACTTCAATAAACAGTCATCGGTATGGAGAATTTAAAAGTAATTCTGACATTATTTATACATAAGTCTGCTTTCTTACCTGAAACAATTTAAAAAGTAAAATTTCCATCAAAACCTTCGAAAAAAGTAAAAATATTTACTTTCAAACTCCGACATATGATTTGCTGAGAAAATATTTTGAATATCAAGTTTATTTTTCGAAAAATATGTATTCACATTGGTGAACTACTCTGGACTATTTTCATATCATAACAAATTCTTCTGCGTTTGTTTACAAACATGTTTGATATTTTTCAGTAAAAATTTTTCTCTTTTGAATTAAAAGTTTCAAAAGTAATTATTATATACTAACTATTCTATCAGAATAAAAGATAACTGCTATATATTGGACTAGCCGTTATAGCATATGGTTTCGTTAGGTATTTCATGATACAATATGAATATATTTTGTTTTTAAGTTATTGATATATAGTTTCCAGTATTAAGCGTTTAATTTCATTGAAAAACATTCTAATAGCTCTCACCTTGTAACTATTGCCTAGTGGTTGTTGGTGTTAGTGGGTTCGAGTAAAGACCAGCCCTGACAAATTTTAATTCACATTTATTATCCCTTTGACTTAAACCACACAACTAAAGGTAGAAAATACTTAAGTAACTAATTAAAAGAACAATCGCACAGCTTAAGTCTAATTAACATATAAGTATAATTTACTCCCCTTACTCTTGGAGCAGTTTGGACTTCTACACTATAATTCATCGTAAATCTCTTACTTAATTGTACGGCTTCCGGTTGTAAATATTTTAAGCACAATTTTATCTCTTATTCTCCAATTATCAATAATCGACCATCCAGCGAATATCCATCGACTAACCTTACGAACCTAAATGACAACGCTTAAATAGAACAACTCATCTGAATAGTTCAAGTTTTCTTCTTCGGGAGAAAGTTTTCAATTGAACACACAGTTAAAAAGAATAAGTTTTACCACAGAGAATTAGTTGAAGGTTCGCCAATAGACCCTTACAACCTCTCGTAGTAAAAAAAAACAGAACTTGAATTTCTAAAACAGAAATATTTCTTTAAGCTCCCGTAGCCCCCAAGTTGATTTCTTCAAAACCTGTTTTTAGCAGACCTCTATTCAACAAAATAAATGTACTTGCCAAATTTCAAGTTTGTAGGTCGAATAATTTAAATACGGGAATTTTTTTTTATCTATATACACTGAAACTTATTCTGGGAATCGATTTCCTTAAAAGCCATTCTTAGCTCGTTTTAACTCAACTAAAGAAATATGCCCACCAAATTTCATTAAAGTAGGCCTAAAAGTTTGAATACGGGATTTTTTTTTATTTAAAAGCCCCAGTAACCCCTTTTCTCTTGGGAGTTGACTTTCGTAAAAACTGTTCTTAGCCTATCTCTACTCAACAAAAGAAACATGCTTGTAAAATTTAATACTTCAAAAATGGGTTATTTTATCTTTAACGCACCGTTAACCCCTTAAAAGCCCCCTAGGAAATCGATTTCCGAAAAACACTTTTTAGAGGATCAATACTCAACAAATGATTAATACCCAAAACAGGCTTATAGTATTTCAAGAGTGTAGGTATAGTATCTCTTGAGATCTTAAGATTAATGAGTCAGGGAATCATTTTCCTGTTTTATGTCTGTTGAGGAGTTATAAATGCTAACTTATTAATCCAATAAAACTTGCATTTCTCCTCCACCCCTGTTTGATTTTAGACAAGGGGTTCCCAAAATTGTTTCGATATCGACCACTTTAAAAAAAATTTTCTTTATAGACCTCCTTTTACATTTTTCTCTACAGCATACAACATATAATATAATAGTACTAGTAGTTGCACAAAAGATAGTTAAAGATACTAATTTAATTAAGAATATTAACATAAATTTTTTTGGATTTATATGTTTCATTTTTTTAAAACTATAACATTGTGCTTTAGATGCTTGGATGCTTGCTGGAAAATCTATATTATATTTATTGCTTGGATGCTTGTTTTAAATGCTTGGATGCTTGCTTTAGATGCTTGCTTTAAAATCTATATTATATTATATTTATTGCTTGGATGCTTGCTTTAAAATCTATATTATATTTATTGCTTGGATGCTTGCTTTAAAATCTATATTATATTTGTTGCTTGGATGCTTGCTTTAAAATCTATATTATATTTGTTGCTTGGATGCTTGCTTTAAAATCTATATTATATTTATTGCTTGGATGCTTGCTTTAAAATCTATATTATATTTGTTGCTTGAATGCTTGCTTTAAAATCTATATTATATTTGTTGCTTGGATACTTGCTTCAGATGCTTGGATTGCTTGCTTGAAAATCTATATTATATTTATTTACATTAAAAAGAATATTACTATCAAATAATTACACTCCATAAAAATTAAATATAGTTTTAAAACACTTAAAATTGTCATCGGCTTCTAATAGACCCCTGGAGTACTATAAACCCTTTTTAATCTTCAAAGGTCTCCTTTGGAAATCTCTATTCCATTTATACCAGGCGGTGACGTCTTAAAAATTACTGAGGCCCTGAACCTTTTTGCAAAAATAGCACCCACGTGGTACCCTTTCAGATAGACAGTATATGGTAGCGTACGTTGTCAAATGCTAGCACAAATGGTAACTCGAAACAATTTAATGTGCGTGATTCACAATCTCACAAACTGACTCAACCGAATACCACCTTTTGACGAAATGAGTAATGATGGTGCATGGTGGTAGGACTAGGGCTAGACATGGACGACGGATGTGACATCATTACGCAGTCTTTCCACTGTTTCCGGTTGGCATTTAGTTTAAAATTCCTTGTTTTTTTTGGAAAATACATCCACGAATAACATTTAACGATTAAAAGTATTCGAATCACGATTCTTATTAAGAAAGAGTCAAGAACGAGACAAGCCAACCATTCGAGAACTTTGGCCCGACCCCAGTTCGCCTAGAGTCCAATTGTAATTTAGAAAACTTAATAAAATGTAT
This sequence comes from Trichonephila clavata, assembly GCA_019973975.1. Taxonomy (NCBI): domain Eukaryota; kingdom Metazoa; phylum Arthropoda; class Arachnida; order Araneae; family Nephilidae; genus Trichonephila; species Trichonephila clavata. Next base: position 132,420 of record BMAO01003815.1, on the reverse strand, counting down.
CTTTCTAAAATTCATCCCAGAGTTTTGGTGTTCGTCTTACCATCAGTGCGTTTTACGGTCTTAAAAATGTGGTATTTAAAGTCTGTTTACTAATTTGGGTGTTCTCACTGTATCAACTGGGTCTTCTGACCGGGATAGATTTCTGGACATCGCACATGTCATTCCCCAGTTTTCTATATTGCCTTTTTTTTAGAATGGAGTTTCCAACCCGCTGCAATGTGTTTCTACTATCGAATCTATGCTCTTTCATCTTGTACACTTGTCGCGGCACCTCCTTCTCTTGTTGGTTGAAGTGAAGATCACGCTCATTTATTTGATTCCCAGGGGCATCCGAACGCAGCATGTATGGGAAAGCCATTAAATCCGACGCTAAATGATTACGAACAGATATTTACAATATATAATTTACCTTTTTTTATTACGTTAAACGCTAGAAATAAGTATGTGATAGGAGAACAAAACAAGTTAAAGGTTAAGAATCTATTGCTACTTATCCGAAACGAGATGCACAATCTCTGAAACTTAATAAAGGGACAATCTTGTTTATTATCCATGATCTTGTATCTTATAAGTGTGATTCAGGCGCTAGTTAACATGACTATATCGTCCATTAACATTTATTCTTCTCTTTTTATGATGATCGATATTATAATCTTCTAACTACTTATATACTATTTGGTAGTGACGTAAAAAATTCGTATGAAGGCGTAGTTCTAGTTTTAAGTGTCGATTTGGCTGAATGTAAAAAAACTCGCGTTAGAGAGGAGAGACCTAGTGGGTAACTAAGACCATTGTAACAAACTGTTAAGAACAAGTAATATAAAAAAAATTAAGTCAGTTCCTACTTTGGTCAACAAAGAAAAATTTCATTTTAGTTATTTATTATTAAATAATTACAATTAATATAAATATGAAAAACATATGTCAGAATCACAATATTAAGTGGCAAAATAGAAAGTGATTTTTCTTGCAATTTTCCATTTTCCTTTCTATATATGGTGTTAGACTATTATTTGTGTTTGTTATTATTTATTCAGGAAAAAACTTAATTATTCCAATAAAATAGTATAGTAAAAAGTAATCGAACTTACGACCTTCGGTTTAGAAGTCCAACGTGATATCCAGTGCACTACAGGGACACAACGAACAATTTTCCTTTTTTTTATGCTGTTGTACTTTTATTTTTGTTTGTTACTATTTATTAATTTTTTAATTTAATTAATGAATTAATATTTAAAAAAACTGTATTAACTTCAAGTGTTATCCACTACAAGTTTAAAAAAATGTATTTGAACTTGAGTCGATGGATAAAAAGTATTTCATTAACGATTGAAAATTTGAACAAGATATATATATATAGGGAGAGTGTGAACTAATAGTAGGAATTGAAAAAGAGATTCTGAAACAAAAACCAATGATTATTTCTGAGAAAGATATTTAAAGAGAACCCAAGAAAAGAAGACAAATTCTATATTTTCAATATACTTGGAAAAACAGAAACCTGTCATGGTATCGATCCGGCTGCAAAAAAAAAAGGATAATTGGAGTGGAAATGCCAATTTACTGTCCTTTTCTTCCGTTGAGTGTAAATAAATCTAATAAACTCAACACTCTCGTGTATTACAGATTTCAGTTTTCTTCTTAGATAAATACACTTCTTGAATTGTTAAGTAGCTGGGTCCTTTTCTGACCTTAGCATTGATTATATATACTAGTTATTTCGAATAATCCTTACATTGGTTACTATATACTAGTTATTTCGAATTAGTGAACGAGATGCTTAACTTTTTTATACAATTCCTATATTCTACACACTATGACAAAAAAAAACACGCACTAAGAAGAAGTTGCCCGATTGTAATGAAATTTCGTACACAAAAACATTTGTACCGAACATGCAAATGATTAAAATTTGGTGTCCAATGAATGAAGAGCGGGAGCTACAGAGCATCGAAACTGCACAATCAGCAGGTGTCTATAGGAAGCGATTCTCAATGTGATGGTTAAACCTTCCGTTGCATTGCGATTTAGGATTCTTTTCAACGACTGAAAAAATTCCAAGTTGTAGGATTCGAGCTCATTATGGGCGACTGTCAGAGTTTGAAAGAGGTCATATCATTGAATTGAAAAAGGCAGGTTCGGCAAATCGCTAGTAATATGAATCAAAGCGATGCGGTCATTAGAAGATGCTTGTAAGAACGGGTGGACGATGGCAGATTTCAGCGTCATGATGATAGCGGTTGACCTAGGGTCACAGACAATCGGAAGGACAGATTGATTGTCAGATCAGCTGTCACAGCGCCTGATTCATCGTTATCAATCATCAGACGTGCGACCTGCACATGAGTGTCCTCCATGACCATTCACAGACGGCTGATAGAGCAAAATTTATGCTCGTCCCGATCGCTACGCCCCCTGCCACTCACTCCTGCACACTGTCGAACCAGATTACAGTGGTGCTTGGCTCGATCAGGTTGGAATCATGCTGACTGGGGAGGTATAGTGTTTAGCGATGAATCTCACTTCAAACTGTGTCCTGAAGGTCATCGAAGACATGTGTGGGAAGAATGTCATGTCATCGAAGACTGCCCAGGGCAGCAAGCCTATCCTGCTATAACTATTGCACGCCACACAGTCCCTCAACCTGGAGTTATGGTCTGGGGTGCCATTTCTTTTGACAACCGGACCCCTTTGGTCGTCATTAGAGGCACACTTACAGCACAGTGGTACGTTGACGACATTCTGAGAACTGTTTTGCTACCGTTCCTTTTGTAGCATCCTAGCCTTATTTTTTAGCAAGATAATGCCAGACCACATACGACACGTATTGCTATGAACTATCTTACAGCTTGGCAAATACTTCCTTGGCCATTCAGATCTCTCTCCAATCGAGCATGTCTGGGGTATGGTGGGAAGGCGAGAGCATCTACCAGGGAATGTTGATGACCTAGCCCGATAATTGGAGAAAATTTGGCAATAAATACCTCAGGAGACCATCAGGGTACTTTATCACTCTTATGCCATGTCGTGTGGCAGATTGCATCCAGACTATAGGTGGGTTAACACTTTATTGACCTCGTTACTTTGTTACTAAGTAACTCTGAAATAAATCATTAAATTTTTTGAAATTTTAATGATTTTCTATTTTGTACATAATTTTTTACCACCAATTTTTGTCTTTATCGGACAACTAGTTCTTGGTGCATCATTTTTCTTTTGTTGTAGAGTGTACAAGAAATGAGAAATGTACGGAGGAAGACGGATTAATGGCGGGTACGGTAATGTATGAAGCTTTAAAAATTGGAATGAATCTCTCTGCTATAGGCAATAGCTTGTCTAAAATGTGGCAGTCATAAAGGGTCATGCATATAATCTACGATTCAGTTTTGTTTTGAGCATGATTCCGAGATGTGAAGTGAATACAATAAATTATCTTCTGTTTTGAGCAGAAAGCAGTATTTTTTTTGTTAATTGTTAAAGAACATTACTTAAGCAGTGGCGTAACGTACACCCCTGTATCGCGGAGGGGGAGGTAAGATTCTAGGGGCCCAAAGCCTATTTAATGTTATGGTTTTGCAATTCTTTGTAAAATCCCGCTTGGGCTCCAAAATCTGAGTTTGCTGGGGGGCTCCAGTATCATCAGTTACGCCACTGTACGTAAGTATTAAATACAATTGATATCTTGTATATAAATTTATCAGCCAAAGGCATACCTTTGTTAAAGTTAATTTATAAAATAACCTCATTATTCAATGTTTATCAATATCATATTCATTTTCAGGACGTCACAGTTGTTTGTACTTTTTTACTATACATTGATATATTGTTAGTTCGCTTGGGGTTCATAGCCGAATTTTTGCTATGAAATGGGATCCGTCGGCACAGAAAATTAGAGATCCATTGTTTTATGGTCTATAGCGATAAATGAAAAAAAAATTTGGGGTCAATCGAATGATAACATTTTACATTGGTATATGAATGATATTGTAGGGTCTAATGCGCTCTCGTTCTTTTAGAGAAGTTCTTGTGTTTTTTTAGCAAGATACAAGTAATTACTGGCCGCATATGACTCGAATTGTCCAGGATTGCCTATTGTTCATCCCTTCTTGAACCTATCTCTTATAGAACATATCTTGGACCAGATGAAACATGCCACGTTTGATGTATAGAAAGTGCTATACAACAGCAAGCACGGACTAATTTTCCCGGGAAAATGTTGGAGACTGACTCAATACCGTATAGTATTGCCGCCTGCATTACAGCACCCGGTGGTGCAAAGCTGTATTGATGAAAACTAATTTAAGGTCCATAATTGCTTCACTAATTATTCTTCCTGCGATTTTGAGATCAGATCACTTATATCTTTCATTTGTATCCTAATGTAGATTAAATTTTACTTGTATCAATCATTTATTCTTAATGTGATACTTTTTTTTATCGCGATTATATATTTTACAACCTACATTGATAATTCATTAGAGGGTTTAAAGATCTTTAAGATATATTTTAAGGATAAATTAAGTATATTGTAAAGAATTATTACATTAAGGAATATTTATAGTATTATTTTCAAATATCGAAACAAAATGTACTTTTAGAAAAACTCGTTCATTTTTGGTTTTTTGATTCTTTTAACTGAGTTGAAATGTTAACTGTTTAACTGTTAAGAAAAGAGAAGTGGAATTTCCTTATAATTGGCATTTCACTTCTAAATTCATTATTGTCGTTCGGCGGAAACTCTTAATATGCTAACCCGTCTCCAAACATATCTGTTAAGTGCAGTGCATTTAAAGTATCCGACTACTTGCGACAACCTTTCTTTTTGAAAATGGAGGTATTAGGATTTTTTTGGTGTTTTTAGATTTGTTTAGTACATTTTAAGAAAAATATTCTAAAATTAAGAAGCGAAAAAGAAATTATTATTACTAAAACGGGAAAAAATGGGTAAAAATTGGCAAAAAAAATAACATAAATGCAGCCCATTCTGTACCAAAAGTTCACGAACAGATTTTCCATTTTGATGTATTGCTATGTTATTCATTTTTGAAATGACTTTCAGGATAAGAGATATTTTAATTTTTACAAAAATTAGAGTGCTTTATCTTAGTTATCATATGAAATTGCTTAAAAAAACAGTGATGATATTAACATAAAGGACTGTAAATTTTGTACTAAACACTGATTGATAAATCCGAAGGTTAAAACACCTTTACTATTACATAGAACATACTCGAAAAATTTGAATTAATTATTTTCAAAACTTTTCGAGCAATCGCTGGCCCCGTTTGAGTATTTTCATAAAAACTTATTTCGAATAAAACGCTTTTTAAAGTATGACATCTTGCTTAATGTAATGGCATTTGCTTTTATTAAAACACTTGTAGTTGTTGTTCTGGTGAACGGAAAATAATAAACGTGCTATTTTTGTAAAGCTAATAAGATGGCCTGTAAAATAAAATCATAAAAAATAGACAATTTTTTGCAAAATCCATAATTTTATAGTAATCGGATACCTTAATTGTAAGTTTTTCCTGTGAGAGTTCAAAAAAATTGTACCAGTTATTGAAAATTGGTTAAATGATTGATTTGAAGTGATGTTAATCTAGTGCAGTGGTCTACAAAACATTTTAACGACTCGCGGAACCCTAGAACTATAAAATGTTTTTGTAAAACCCTATTCTCCAGGCACGCACACACACACACACTTAAAATAATATATCTTAAAAGAATAATTAGAGTAGATCAACATGTTATAGGTACATTATGTAAAGGCAATTAAAAAAATGTATTTGTTATTAAATATTTTAATCTAATTTTAATATAATTTACTCATTAGTAATATTAATTTGGGATCCAAGCGTCACCTACCCAGACGTTATATTTATTAACCGAGATATATGCTTGTATTTCCTACACAAACTGTCGAAGTCTTGGTTTATTGAAATTATCTGCAGCCGCATTTCATGTTCTGCGTTTAGTTTGTTTTGTAGCCACTCACGTTGAGAGAAATACTTTTCATTTAAGTACATTGTTCTAAATGGAGTTAAATGTTTATAGCAGTGTAAGAAATCCTGCGTATTTTGCATGAATCTGCAAAAATTTAGCAGCTGTTCTTGCTTGAATTTAGATTTTAACATAGAATCCGTTGATATGTAGATAAGTTGTTCTCTCTCCTTCATAAGTGTTTTTCCCACAAATGAAAAAAGGTACATTTTCCATTAGCAAGCTTTTTAGCTTTGTCAAACATTGTGCTAACGAGTATAAAATTATTTCGTGGAACCCGAGATGTTAAACAATAGAATTTTCACAACCTAGTAGATAATTCATATAAGGAAAAAAATCATTTTAATATTATTTTATTATATCAGAATAATAGTTTAAAGGCTTTTGTTAAATATAAAGTTATTATGAATAAATAAAATTTTCAGTTTCTTAATGACTGGGATGAGGTTTAGATACTCGTGGTTCATAGAAACTACATAGAGAGCGTGATTCCATTTTTCATATACAACTGTAATTTTCTTTTTGGTTTTTTACTCTGAACTCATGGAACTCCTAGGTATTTTTCGTGGAACCCCAGGGTTCTGTTGGACACAGTTTGAAGACTACTGATCTAGAGTAATACGAGAGCTTCATAATTTTCTGTCACAACCAAAGACCATTTACTTTAAAATTAACATATATTAAAAAAATTAATATATATTAAAATTAATATATATATTATATAAAATGCATTAAAATATATATACTTTTAAGGTATCCGACTGGTTGCGACAACTTTTTTTTTAAAAAAAAAAAGATGGAGATATGGGGATTTTTTTTGTTATTTTTAGATTTGATTACCAAAAGTTTATGAACAAATTTTCTATTTTTCAATTTTGATGTGTTGTTATGTTGTTTCTTTTTAAAGTGACCTTCAGGATAAGAGGTATTTTAATTTTTGCAAAAACTAGAGCACTTTATCTCAGTTATTATATGAAATTGCTTAAAAAACAGTAATTATATTAACATAAGGGACTGTAAATTTTGTAATAAAACAGTGATTGATAAATCTGAAAGTCAAACACTTCTACTATTATGCAGAACTTGCAGAAAAAATTTCAGTTAATTATTTTCAAAACTTTTTTAGCAATCGCTGGCCCCGTTTGAGTATTAAAAAAACATATTTCGAGTGAAACGCGTTTTAAAGTATGACATCTTGCTTTAAGTAATGACATCTGCTTTTACTAAACACTTGTAATTTTGATTCTAGAGAAAGGAAAATGATAAACTTGGTCTTTTTATAAAGCTAATAAGACGGCATATAAAATAAAATCATAACAAAAAATTTGTCAATTTCTGGCAAAATTCACAATTTTAGGGTAGTCGGATACCTTAAGTAGTGTACATTGAAACTACAAAAAAAAAACTCTTAACTCAATGGCGCAATAGCCCATAAATGGTCAAGGTGGACTGTGTCCATCTCAATTTTCGTGATCTTGAGCATTGAGGTTCATGAGTAGATGTTCCGGTTGTGAGGGATCTATTCTCGACCTTCAACTAACTCCTTTTGAGTATTCTTTTGGGCCAGCAATTTTTACCAATCTTTACCTAAAAGAAGAAAACGTGATATGCAGATTAAGTTTAATATATATCTTTCTTCGCGTGTTTGAGAGTTAGTGAATTGTAACTAGATGAGAAGTGAAGTGAATAATGAATTGGCAATGAAGTGTATATCTACACAAAAAGTAAGGAAGCCGAGAGTTTAGATAGCAAGAAAGAGATAAGTGTAGCTAACCAGAAGTGTTAAAGTCAACTTGAATTGAATAAAAGACTGCACGAGTTCAGGTACTGTGACCTTCAATTAAGTTGATGTTAGAGTGCTTAACTGATAGTGCGGTCATTAAATACGTAAGCTCTGAGTAAAGTAATATTAAAGGAGAAGAGCGACAGTATCGAACATAGTCTCCACAAACGCGAATCGCTTCTCTCTCTCTCGCCCAATTACTGAATTGAGTTATCTTATTTATAGTGTTATTTGTGTTTGAGTTGTTTATAGTGATAAATAAAATAATTGAAATTCATCATGTCGTATGATCCTTTAGTTCCTTCCACACCTTTAGCTGGGTCATAGGGTAGAAGGGATGTAAATGCGTTTCAGGTCAGGTGGTCATTCTGACGCAGAACATCTCCCCTCCCCTGTTTAGTTCCGAAGCAAGCTTAGTACATTTACGGTAACGAAATAAGAATAACAATTCAAATACTGATTTGAAAAAAAAAATTCTCTCCTTATTTAAAAACTTCGAGACTACAGTAATGTAAGAAATTAATTTATAAAGCATGTGAAACTACGCAAAATCCTTTAAATGAAACTTAGAAAAATGTTCAAAACAGGAATCCTTTTTATTTCTCTTTCCTAAATTTTGACATGAAACTGATTCTTTTAGTAAGGTGTATACTGTAAAATCCCGAGTATAACGCCCCCCCCCTTAACACAAAAAATAAGATCGAAATTTAACGGTGCGCGTTATATACGATAGCTTTAAAAACTAAAAAAAAAAGAGATGGGCTTAAAAAAATTAGATTTCTTCATAGATCGAAATATTATTTATTTAAAAGAAATGACATACTTTATAACTCTAAGTTGAAGCTCTAAAAATATGCTATTTTTTTCAAATGCCTGTGCTTATACCTGGAATAAATGACTTCAAAACATACGAGCACTGCATACCTGCATTACAGGGTTCCTCGTAGAAAGCGGGGTGTGTGTTATACAGTGAATATACCTAACAATTAAAAAATGCAGCTTTAAAGTATAGATGCGCGTTATACACCGGATTTTACAGTAAGAAAAAAACAGGTGGTCACCCTGTAGTGTTTGGCTACTGTTGGCGGGAGATTATGGAATGTTGGCGCTATTTAGCGCGTCTTAGGCGGTGTGTTACTGTTTTTTAGGGAGAAGGTGATTGACCCTCGAAGCTGACGGTCGGGGAAGAGAGATTCCCTCGTTTTAGGAGCGCGGTGGATTGCGCCTGTGTTTTGCTGTATTGGAAAAGAAGAATCTTGTTCTGTTGACACAACGTGCCGAGTCGTAAAGTAATAAAGACATTACACACCCCTTCCAGGTTTATTTTATTTCTGGATTATGGATAAAAAAATGTCAATTTTTTATGCTTGTTTTCAAACATACGTATCTTTCTAAACATAATAGCATCATTCGCATACGAAATTTCCTAAAAATTTATCCAAAAAAATTAGTAATTTCCATATAAAGTTAGATTTCTGTACGGCAGAAATGAATACACTTTGGAGTCAATTCACACTAACTATAAATATAAAGCTTAGAATACCAAGCTTTTATTTTGAATTACAAATTTGAGATACATTTTTTGCAATTACGTAAATGGTTATGAAATTATTAATCACCGTTTGAGCACTTTTGAAAAAAAAACACATTTCGAGTATTTTAAAATTTGACATTTTGTTTAAAATTATGGCATCTGCTTTTTTTAAAACATTTGTCGTTTTTGTTCTAGTGAATGGATAATAAAAAACGTGGTATTATTATAAAGCTAACAAGATTCACGATTTTAGGATAGTCGGATACCTTAATTTTATGAAATGAGCTAAATGAATTTCGTTTTATAAAGCTCAATCGCAAAAATATTTTAACATAACATTACTAGAAAAAAATGGCTCTCTCTTTATATATATATATAGAAGGTTAAAATATTATTGTTTAATTTCAATACAATGCATAATGTAGAATAAGAAATTACAATGTTTTTTTAATTGGTGCTTTTTTATGAAAAAATAAGCTGTTTAAAAATGGACCAGGAAAAATATATGAGTGAAAAGAACGTGGAAAAAGAACTTGAAGCATTGAGCAGGCAAGAAAGAATAGTTGAAAAATTGAGTGATTTCGGCAGCGAAGAGACAATTCAGGGAAACAAAGAACAGGTTTTCGTTAGTGTTTAGCAGAAGTTCTCTGTGTTTTAGATGAGAACTCATTCAAATAAGTAATGTTCTTTTCAATTCTCCCTTATCAAGGTCCAATGTTTTTCATGATTGTGTACGAATTTGTCAACGATGCTGTAAATAATTTTTTTTAATTAGTTTATTTGCAAAACTCCTCATGCTCCACATTGCATAACTTGAGGCTTATAGATGTAAAGTGGTAACATAACTATATGATTTAAAACAAAATTAAAAATACGTTTAAGATAAAAATATAATAGAAAAAGGAAGGGAAGAAATACAAGAATATAAATAAGGGGAGGTACCAATAAAAGTTTAAAAATCAATACAGTAAACAAATTTTCTTAATACATTAAGACTTTCAGTACAATTGGCCAACAAAGACAAAACAGGTGGCCAGGAAATACTTAAGTGTTTCAACTCCTTTTTAAAATTTTCTCTTTTACAAAAATATTGGTTACAATAAAACAATACATGTTCCGCAGTTTCAGCATCCTGACCACAAGAACAAATATCACTACCAATTAAATGAAACCTAGACAAACAACTCTTAAAATTTCCATGTCCTGTTAGAATCTGGGATAACTTAAAATCAGTAACAAATTTCATACATTTTAGCCTTTGATAAATGGTTGGAAAAAACTTTTTAGCCCACAAAGCCTTAGGTGAGGTCAAGAATTCGGTGTTCCAGGTGGAAACAGTTCTTTCCCAAGCTAAATGCTTCTAGTGAGACAATGGCACAGACATCGAAAGGTTCATATCTTGGCAAGTTGCCTCTTTGGCCAACTTGTCCCTTCTATCATTTCCAGGATTTCCGTTACGGTCCTGAGCATAAGAAAAGTGAATGTCAAAGTCTACAAGTTAGTAAAGAATAGACTGAACCTCTACAACAGATATATATTTATGTTATTTAATATTTGTTCTTGTCTTTGTGAATCACAACTTGATACTTGCACCCTTAAATTTTCTTAGGAATTAATTTACTAAAACAAAAACTCTTTGGATTTTGTCCTTATGGATTCTAAGTTATTCTTTATCAGAATTTTAAAGAATGTTTTTTTTTCATTTGATATTTTCATTTGGCTACAAGGTGTCGATTAAGCAAAGGTCGAATATCAAAACCAAGATTATTTGGCTTTGATATATAGTTTGAACAGTCAACTTGCAGATGTAAAAAAATACGTCGTAATGCATGTTAGACAACTGAGCTGACGAATAACTTTTCTTTAGAGTAGTTATTCAGCGCTATATTCCTGGAATTTTTTCTCGTATTGTAATTATTTCATATTTCTAAATTTCGTATGCAAACATTTCTCACGTAAAGTGCTGAAACAATATTAGGGATGTTCCTCTGATGCAGGGGTTCAGGGGTTCTTAAACTTTCGATCGCCATGGTCTCCCTTTACGTATCAGGCTAAAAATCGCTGCCCCCAAAATTTTGGACCCCCCCCCCCCCGACTTCCAAAACATGGCTGGTTGATCTGCTTCTGCTATTCATATAGACTTTATTTACATTCCTTTTATTTCTTTTGAGAAAACAGTAAACATCTAATTATGTAAGTATTTAAAAATATTACAAAATACAGTCGACTCTCGATAATTCAAACCTTCGATAATACGAACCTCTCGATAATTCGAAGTATATGATCAGTCCCTAGAAAAACTCATGATATTTAGGATTAAAACAATACGTTTGGGTACACTCAATAATTCGAAGTAAAATCTGTGGCTGACCGGAATGGAATACGCGATAATTCGAAGCGATCTTTTAAAACTCTGGACAATTCGAACACTCATTATCATGTACAGGCATATAGCAAACAGGTTGGAGCTTACAAGTTTTGTGTTGCATTGTCTCTGCGTGTCTCCCCTGTAACGTAGCTTCTTTAAAGACCATCTGTCTACTATCCCATCTTAGTGTTTTCCGGTTCATCAGGCGTAAATACACCTTTATTGCTTTCCTTCTTCAAGTGGACAATCCACCAACCGCACCTACATGTGTTCAGAAAGGATGGTCCACTATTGTGAAGAAGAGATGCGTAGGATTAAGTATAAATGTATTGAATGTATTTTTTTAATACAAGACTTTTATCTTCTATATAATATGTACTTTTGAAAAATTACTTTAAAATAATTTTATACATATGTACAATTGTTGTTTTATTACATAGTTTCAAATTTAAATGTGTTAGAAAGAAATTCTCTTCGAGTATTTTGGGAATTTTTCTACCCTCTTGATAATTCGAAGTTTTTCATTGGTCCCTCCAACTTCGAATTATCGAGGGTCGACTGCACTAGTTTCAGATTAATAAATAATGTAAGTACAAATAAATAAATAGCAAGCTCAATTCGATTAGGAAATCGAGATGGATGCAATCGTTAACGTATTACCATGCTATGTGAATTCAGTTCTTAATCTTTGCACATGTGTTTCTACTATATATTTTTTGAAAATATTACGTTTTAGTAATGGCTATGCAATTGCAAACGATAAAAAAACTTAATAAATATTCTTGATCGAAATATATGTTCTGTAATTTTTTTATGGGGAACAATTTAGTGTTCCAGTCTGGGATAACACATCTTTCAATTTTTTCACGAGGTCTTTCAGAGTCTGTTAAAGAGGAGAATCTTAACTTTAGATGAGAGATCTTCGTGGACTCCCGGGTGTTTGCGGACGTCAGTTTGAGAACTGATGCTCTAGTGGCAAATACTGTGTATCTCCTGATAATATTATTCGGCTACAAGGTGTTAACCTTGGCTTTGATGTACGATTTTTACCATCAGCCTGCTGGTTCACAGACACACGTGCTAGGCAACTAGTCTGAAAGAGAACTTTTCCTTAGAGAAGTTATTAAGTGCCTTTATTCGTCTCAGTGCTAACTGCAAAGCACAAGAGAAGTTAATATCTTATTAGATTGTAAATATTTAATTTTTCTCAATTTCACATGCAAACGCTTCTCATCAAAAAGTGCTGAAAAATTTTTGCTAATATTCCTGAAAAGAAAAATATATTGTTATTGAATAGAAATGATCGCATCTGAAATTACATGGTTTCAATATTGTGTAAAAATTTAGCTTTCTATAGCATATAGAAAGAAAAATAACAATTTTTTCAGCTATAATATTCTAAATTTTTTTAAATAGCTTTCCTAACTTTTTTTTGCGGGATTCTTTGTGCCATAGTAGTTGAGTAGCCAATATCGCGAACTATCCAGCGTTGGTCTATCTGAATCCTAGACGTGGTCTGGAGCTGATGCACGTGAAGTCTCTTCAGTCTCAAAGTCTTCCCGTTGACGTGATGTGGAGAAGGGAGTGCCATTCAGGTATCATCCTCGTTATTTGATCGTTGCCAACAGTCCTTTTATTGCTTCTATATACGATTTTAACAAACAATTTGTTTGCGTTTCGTTTTGAAAAGCAAGAAGAAAAATCTCCAACTACATCAATTTCCAAACAAAAATTTCTCAAAAGATTCATTTCTGAATTTCAAAAACAGTTTTAATCACTTATAAATAAATTTTTAAAAAAAACACTACATATCATTATCTCAGTCCTAAAAATTCCTCAATGTTCTTGCGAAATGGATAATTGGATATGTCAGACAGAATTATTTTTCGGTAAAACCACATTTACGGAATTGCAGACTTGAATGAAACCGAAATATTCCCCTTTCAACCCTCCCCTTCCCCCAGGTGAGGATCGAAATATCCCCACAACCGGTAAAATTTTCCCTTTTTGGTCGGTCAATACCACGCATGCGCGACCTCCATCGACTCCGCTAATGTGTCCTCCCGCAGCATTGCCGGAAAAACTGGTAGCCAAAACATCTTATTTTCGGATTTTGCACTCCTAATTTTGCACAGTGTGATTCACATTGGAGAGTACCTTTTCCAGAATTGATTTCCAGGATCAATTCTATAGTAGTTTAAATATATTTTAGTTCATGAGCTTCCTACGCACGAGATTACGAAATTTTCCATCCAAAAAAACCAGCCTACGGTGGGGTGATTCTTGTGGACATTTTCATCTGTCTTTAATTCCTTGACCTTTTCCAAGCTATCTTAAGGCCGCCAATTGAACTCTCTTTTTTAACTGTTACTTCATTTCATTTCTTTTTTTAAATAACTCGTTTGCAAGAATGTTAGCCCTCGAACGTTTCTAATAATCTTTTGGGGAAGCACTCTTCAGCTCCAGTTTCTATCCTCGGGTTTTCCGGAAAATTTAGGGGGAGGACTTTTCTGAAATCTTAATATTTAAGGGTAAGTTTACACATCTCATTCATAATATTTATATATTTATTAGAGTTTTTTTTTTTTTTTTTTTTGGCAGAATAGATTTTTTAAAAATATTTTTTCTTCATAATTTTTTATTAAAAAAATGCTAAAAATTAGATTATCTGTTTTTAAATAATTTGAATGTCCTATTGGATTTTAAGAAAGTGTTTTGGAATATATGAGTATGTACCTGTGTTTTAGTGATTTTTTTCAATTTAATGTTTAAAAACTAATTAATAATACAAAGTTTTAGATATGTTTTTATAACTGTGCCTTGGAAAGTTTATAATTCATGTATGGATAATTTGATGAATTTTGATCGAGAATAAGTTTTCGAACACACAAAGTGCATTTAGTCTGATTATTAGTCTTATCATTTTGTTGTATATATATAGTATTTTTTAAAATTTTAATAACATAATTATTACATACATATAAAAGTGACTGTATAGATCTCACATTCATTATTTCATATCAAATACTAATTATAGTAACAATTAGAAAAAAATTGCTATATTATTCTTAAAATTGTTAATGTCAGATTTTTGAAATAAGAAAATAAACGTATTTCAAAATATGCATATAAGAAGTATTTTGAAATGACAACTTTTTGAGTAACGGACAAAGCAAACGATATTTCTTTGTCTTTGATTTTTTGTAAAGTAGCATTATAAAAAGATAAATTTTACATCATTAATTTTAATTTCAATCATTCGAAATACTATATTTGTAATACATTTGCTTACATTTTCGTATTGAAAATTTAACATTTAATAATTATTAGTTGAGTCCCCGTAATAATTATGATTTAGGATAAAAATGGATCTGAAACAAATGGGAACCAATTTGAAAAACAAGAATTTTAGTTTTGAATTGATTTTAGAACACATAATATAATTTGATTATAAAAACATTCGAATTTTCTGATTTGTAGTAAAATTTCTTGCTATTTCATTATAGTTTATTAGTTATTAAAATTTTGAAAATGTTCTTCCTTATCAAGACAGAAACGTATTATTTTGAAGCATTCTTTTCTCAAATTTTATATCATAACTTACAAGAAAGAAAAATTATAAAATATATATCTTACACTTTAATTGTTGTATAGTTTATCTTTTATTAAAAATAACATTGTGATATTTTTTGTACATACAGAAAATTAAACTGCGTCCGTAACTTTTCATTTTTTTAACCCAACTTTTTAATTATTTTGCATTGTTATATATGAACGAAATATTATATCGTTTGTAATTATCATTGTTTTCATGATATTTTTTTCCTGAAAGGTTTTAAATTAATCCTTAACAAATGTGGAAAAAAATTAGTCTAAACACGTTGATGAAATATCGAAAGCTTAAATCAATAAATTGAGTAAAAATAAAAGATTAACAGATAATAAGAAAATGATTTTGAGATAATGCAATTATTTAAGATACAGTCTTTAGACAAGATAATATCATTTTCGGTTCTTCGTTATACAATAAAGAGAAATATGTAATATTTTTCTTATTTGATTAAAAAAAATTATATTACTTTTTTTTGATAGTTATTTTTTAGATACTTGTATTATAATTTTAAAAAACTAGGAAAAAATTTTTTTACATCTTTCTATTTTGGCAAAAGTTATCTATCTACCAACGATAGAATTTCTTTTCAAAAATAAAATACTTAAAAAGCAAAAAGAACTATTTATTATTATTTTTTCTCAAATTATATGTTCAATGTCTTTTTATTTAAAAATGAAATCTTTCAAATCAACTGAATATTTTCTGTAATTACCATACTTAAATTTCAAGAAAAGTTTTAGTTTTCTGTGCTTTGAATTTTAAATTAGCTTAATAAGGAAATTGTCTTTTAAATTAAGGTTTATTGCTTTAGAAAATAAGCTTAAAATTCAACTGATGTTCTTAAAGCTAAAAAAATGTTTAAAGTTTTGCCATTCGTAAAAGCGAAATTTGGGGACATAGCCAAGTTCTTAAACTTGATTTAATTTAATGTTAGATAATGTAACAATCCTAAAATAATGAAATAAATTTTATTTAAATAGAAAAAAGTTCCATTTGCAACTTACGTTAGAAAATTTTCATAATGTTTACTAAAAATATTTTGCTGCTTGCATTTTATTTAAATACTGACTTAAAAAAACATTCATTTATTATTTTGTTTTAACTTTATTCTGACTTAATACCATACATGGGATTGAAACAATAAGTTGAGAATAAAAAGTGTCAAATAATGTTGGGAAAGTTAAAGTAAATTAGTTCTAATTTTACTTTAATGATAATTTGAAAATTATATCAATTACGAAATCATTATTGATTTGATAAAAATTCTATTACCTGCAGCTAAGTAATAAAACAGGATTTTACTTTAAATCATTCGGTACATATGTATTATCGCAACAATCGCCAACTCTATTAATAAGTCGCCAAGTTGGCAACCTCGATTCCCTATGAGTAGTACTCGCTGAATTGGCAACCAGGTACTTCGTTTCATATAATGTCGTGAAAAGGTTGCGATAATACGTAAGTACCAATCTTTCTTTGTGTTTTTTTGTTTTTTTGTTTTAATGAACTTTTATGATTAAATGCTAGCTCGAGTAAAGTAATTATCTTCCATTCTATATGCGATTATCTCCTTTTTAACATTTCTTCAAATAAATCTGTTCATGGTATGTACTTAGAGTAAAATATTTTTCCTAAAATGTTTATTAACAAAACAGAAAAGCTCAAAACTTCTTAGAATAGTTTTATTTCCTCTAAATAATCAGAAAAATAAAGTTATTGAATGTATTGTATTATAAAATCACAAATATACCGTCAATTTCAAATATTTTGTATCAAAAATAAAAGAAAAAGAAACTTGGATACAAACTATCATAAAAAGAAAAACCTAAGGCAAAATTTTTCTGCAGTAATACTTACACTTGCAGAGTTTCAAGATTTATTCAAAACTAGATCACACTGATTGCATAAATGTTTTTTTAAATATATATATATGTTGAAATAATATGTAAAATGAATTTTTTCGTTGATATTTTTAAATATTTAACTATATTTTCTCAGCAATTATCAAACTACTTTTAACGGTCTCCTTACATATTATCGCAACCAATTGGCGACATTATATAAAAAGGAATCACATGGTTCGTATGATACATGCGAATAGGGGTTGCCATTTTGGCGAGTTATTTTGAACGTTGGCATTAATGCGATAATACGTAAGTTCCTTTTAATTTCTGATTAGAAAAATTAACATATAAAAACAGAAATTGTCAAAATCCAAAACAACAAAAAATCTTTTAAACACGAATATATCTTTAAAGTATACTTGAAACCAGCACCTTTGTGTATAAAATGGATTGGAATTTTAGTTAAGTATGCATCATATCGATCGAAATTCATTTTACACAAAATTGCACGATGGAATTTTTATTGTCATTTATTAAAAATTCAGTTGTGGTTAGTAGTTGGCATATTCCCAGCGCGTAATAAAGAACAAGTATTAAATATTGTGAAGTACAGTTTCGTGGAACTTCAATAGAACAGCTAGTTTTCCAATATTTTCCTTCAGAAATATCTTGCTTGAAAATAACCTTGCTACTGTTAATCAATACTCTAATACAAAGTATCAATTACCTCTATATTCAAAGTAACGAAGATTAAATTACATATTATTCTCACCAAATAAATTCTGTTGTGAACGCTCATTATTCTAAATATTTTAATATCCGCGACATATTAATCGATAAAGAAAACGATTCAAGTAATAATCGATTTTATCCTAAAGTTTCATTTCGGAAGTTGACTGAATCGCGTGTGCTTTTTTCACCGATGATTAAAAAAATACGCTGTTAAAGATATTCAAAGTAGTTTTTAATTAGTTAAATCAGTTAATTTGTAATGCTAATACATATTTCGTAAATATTTTATTAGAATGATTTTCACATAAAAATAGTTTAATCAGTCAATTAAATTAACATCTGTCAATTTTGTACATTAATTAGTTTGGGCAGTAATATTGTAATAAATGTATATATATCTTAATTTTGCACTGTATAGGACATTAAATCCTCATTTACTTGGAGGTTGATGGTTTTAACTTAAGATGAAGATACAAACAATTTAACTTTTGAATTTATTCTGTCTCTTTAATTAAATATTATTTAGAAATCATAATAATGATATTAATATTATATTTTAAGTATAATAAATAAAACATATAATTAAATAATATAATTAATAAATAAATAATAATAAATAATTAAATAAATAAATAAATATAAACAATTAATTAAATAAATATATATAATTAAAATCATATAATATATAATTAAATAATATATTTTTAAATTAAAGTAAACAGCATACGATTAGACTGACAAAATCGCCAAAAATCGACTAAATATTTTCACCCAAATTATTTTGATAATGTTTCTACAATCATCTATAAATCTTGGAAAGCTCTAGTTAAGACCAGGTTTATATGTGATATATATTATATATATATATATATATAACCTATATATATATATATATGATAATATATATATATCTAAATAATTCTTTTATTCATCTCATTGGTAAGTAAAACGTTAAACGTTTCTCTATGAAAGAAAATAACGCTGTGTAATTGGTGTGTACTAGTGTAACTAACAGTGTATTTTCATTTAAACTCTAAACTCTTCTTCTATTGTGTCAAATGCTTGATATTTTCTATACTTGTTTTAATAGCATGTTACAAAGTTGATAGCATTTCGAATCCAGCACTATCGTTTTATAAAAACTAGTTGAATATAAATTTAAGCAGTTTTGGGAATTTTCAATAAATAGTTCATAAAAATATTTCGTACAGTAGAACGTCGTTTATCCAGATCAGATGGTGACCGGACCCCGTTCGGATACGCGATGTGTTCGGATAACAAAAACTAAATACCTGTCATAGTATGAAACCGGACACTATACGAATATTGAAAATCACTCACTATGAAAAGTAAGCTTATGTAAAAGAAAAATAAAAATAGGTAAAAATGTACTATTTTACCTTTATTGTGGAAAATAATCACTTATTTTCATAGCTGACGCATTAAACAGTAGGCATATTGTATAATGTATAATATACTGGTCGGATATTTGAGCTCGGATAATAAACGTTCGGATAAGACGACGTTCTACTGTATCTCAATCCTGTGTAGAGTCCCAAACCCTTATCTATTTTATTATACACTAATTCGACATGTTGTAAATCACGTTTATGTATGTACCCTTCCAGATTATTTATGAATAGAGAATTTAACTAACCATAAGTTTAAATTTTCCTTAAAATATTAAATATAGTTACTTTGTGGGTATTTTGATGCAAGCTGCTTATATATATTATTGTTCAACCAAAAGGGACACTACCAAAGTTTTTGAAAATCTCTAAATCAAGTTTTTAAATAAAATCCACAAAGTCTCTTAAATAATTAAAATTAATCAAATTACTTTATTCCGGAATACATGTTCAGATAGGAAGCAAAATTGATTAAGAATTTTGTGTGTTCTAATGTGAGTACAATGATAATAAATTATTTCTTGATTAAGCTATTATCATTCTCATGAACATTTATGGAACCGTGAACATCTATAGGAATTATAAATATCTCTATAAAATAGATCAAACCTATTTTAATTAAATATTCCTACATGACTGACATTACTAGTTGTAGTCATCAAGCTAATTGCCTAAAGTAAGTTGAATGTCTCCGAAGTGTGAATAAGCGCTGTATTTCTAAATGATTGCAGAATATAGTTGATTGAACCGAGAAATCGGTGGTATGTCTGCGCATGAATCGTTGATCAATTTGCGTCGTGGGAGAAATTCGAATGTGTACGTCGAATATTTCTATGCGAGGTTAACCATCTTCATCTCTTTATTCTATTGTATTGATTTTGCTTGCAGAATTTCTAACTATCTTTACTAAACATGGAAACTGAAAAATATGCAGTTGTTTCGTTTTATTATAGTATAGAACAGGGACAACCTATAGATCAACGTCTGCATTTTCTAAGAAATGTTAAATGAGGAGTACAGGCGATGCCATCAAATACGGGTTGTTTTAAATAAGCCATTTGTTTTCAAATAACAACAATATTTATTTAAAAACACTTATTTTAATGTTGCAATACTTTTGCCTATTTTCTACATAGTTCCCGAGTTTATGTATGCAGCTTCTCACGCTTAGAATCTAAGTTTTGAAAATCCTCTTCAAAGTCTGCCTCAGGTCGGCACCAGAGTTTACAGCACGCTTCACTTCTTCGTTAGTCACTGAACAGCACTTCCCCAAGACTGTGTTTGTGGTCCTGAAAGAGGTGGAAATCGTTAGAGGAGCAGGTTGGGGCTGGCATGGGCATGATCAAAATCTCCAGCCAAAAGGTTGATTACGTCCCGAGTCGTTCAGAAGTGAGGCCTTGCGTTATCGTGGAGGAGCAAAACATTTTGACTAGTGTCCCTCCGTTAAGAGGAAAGGTGACCGTGAATCTTGGCGGTCAGATCAGGCTGAGACTTATGAAGGGATTTTCAAACTTGCGTCAAGCTTAAAGTGCAATAATAAACTCGGATAATATAACTAAAAATAGAAATATATGACTCTAAATAAAGTTTTTAGTAATCACATGTATTATTTTAAAATAAACAGTTTATTAAAATGCAAGCCCTCGTAATTACGCACTTGAAGTTATTGGAAAATTAAAACGTATCTAATAACTCAAAACTCTTTATTTTATCGCGAAAAATACATTTTGACTGTTTGAACCGTATAATCTTTGTTATACAGTAGAAGTCCATTAGTCCGGCATCCAACAGTCCGGAATGCCCGTGGTCCGGCTCAGTAAGTTAGCAAATTTGGTTTCTCAAAGTGTGTCTTTAAAGCAAATAAAGCAGCTCGAGAGCTATTCGGAAGTTTTCGGGTAGTGCTGGGTCATCCGGATCACATCTGACTAACTCACGAACTCGATGAGAAAACCATCAAGACGCTCTGACCATTTTGGATGTCGTTAGAGCAGCAGCAATCCCTTGAAAACCTGCCTGAAGATGAAATTAGAGGTTGCTTCTAATCTCGACGAGAATAGGCCTGTTAGACAGAACGCCGATGAGGAACATTATCAACATTAGTATTCCTCAGAATCTGCTCAAAATCTTGAAGAAAGTGACTCTAGATGCCGAAACGAAAAAGGAAAAATCAGCTGGGGCGTGCAGAATCACTAAACAAGTTTATCTGCTTTTGCTGAGGCTGGTACTAGCTACAGTGCTTCAGAGTATTGTTCCGCCTCATTAAAAATAAAATTTATATAAGCTTTTCAAAATCAAAAACAAAAAGACATTCGTGACTTTTAAATCTAGAAAGTAAATATGTTTACAGTACGTGTGTACATACATTATATGAAATGTAAAATAAACTTTGTTGTGGCAATATGTTGCACAACATTGTAGTTTAATTATTAGCCTAATTGTTCTTATAATTACCGCCCGATAGACCAGATTTTCGTGAATACGGCACCGAGCCGGTCCCGAACGTGCCGGATTATCGGACTTCTACTAATGCGATGTAATTCAAATTAAAATATATCAGTGTGACTTCTGTTGTTGCAGGTGGATGATAAATAACATATTAGGATTGCAAATGTACACCGTGCTATACCGACAGTTCAGCAGTCTTAATGTTTTCAACTTTGAAAATAATCTTACAAGCATAGGCAAGCGAAAATATATGGTTAAATAGCCAGGCAACTTCTTAAAGCAGTTAAATGTGCCTGGGATCCATTTTACAGACGATGTTTAACATGCAATTGTTCCAGAACATACAAACACACAGCGCTTTATCGCCTTTACTAATCTGCTCTTCTCGGTCCGCCAAGTTTGAAATTTTCTAATGCAATAACTATCTTGCACATTTTGTCTGCTGAATAGCTATATTAAATAACAACTAGAAATCATTGGTTGGCTTCGACGAAAAATTAGAAATAAGGAGCCAGAAGGTGGGAGTGATGGATAGTTGTTGCGCAGACAATGCACCTTCTTACACGGCCACAATGTAAAAACATAACTGTGATGAAGTCTCCTTATTCACCTGATTTAGTTAACTGCATGCGACTTTCTTATTTCCTACAGATTAATTTTGTTTAAAGGGACCTATTTTACTTCAGTTCAGAGGTTCAGGCAAAAATGGAAAATACAGAGGCATTCAAAACTCTCGTTCCAGAGACGCGACCAGCAATGGCCGCACCGAATACCGCAGGGAGTATTGCAAATACGAAGAATTACTTTGGTGATACTGTCACGGAGAACTGATTCTTTAGTACAATGATTTATTGGACCAACCTCGGTTTTATTATTATGCCTCTAGCAAAATTCTTAACCCCTTGACCGGCCGATTAAAAAGTTGCGCGATTCGCTCCCAGTGCCACCATTTTTCACATTGGCGACGTACGCGCTTGTATACGGAAAGGAGAAAATTCTAAATAATCAGGTGAAAAAGTAAATCCTTCATAAAAATGTGGTGTAGTCTAGTGCTATCTCAAGCCTTCGAAATAGTTTTACTGCTAGCGGCATAAAAGGAAAGGATATTCAGGAAAGACGGATATATATACGTCAGGACTTAACGCTCCAGGTTCATACAGGGTGAGATATACCCACAGGAAACAGTTAAGGGGTTAAAATTCAGCACCATTCACATATAAGACCCCGAATTTCTTGATGTGAATTCAGTGACAAATGAATAATGCATAAATTTTCCAGGAATATAAATATCTTTTAATAAGCTAATCTTGTCGAATTAGATCGATATACAAAATAATTTAACCTGTTTGAGACCAATTAATGCGATAATTCATCAAAGCATTAGAAATATTTACACTGGTTGCATTCAATAATTAGTCAACATTTTGGGTAATGGAATCACATAACTGGAAAGCAACTGAGGTTACAGATCTCTTTGAATGATGCGATGTATGACTAGCAACAATTGCACTTTTAATTGTTTTCTTCCTTTAAATGAAGTTCGAGCAATTGGTATTGTTTTACAAATGATGTAGTAAGATTAGTAATGGTTCTTCAGATTAAACTATCATACTAATACTTATTCAATGGTTCATTATGGAATAAAATAAGTGAATCAATCAAATGACTCTCGAAAATTTAATAATTATCCAGTAAATAGAACGCATGGAAACATTGTTACGGTTATTTTAATACACCGTTAATTAAAATAAAAAGAATAATTTAAAACAAGCTACAGTTAAATACGTTTATTGAAAACCCTTAAGAAAAATGTTTAAACATGAAATAATACAATGGTTCCGACTCCGGCTTCTATAGCCATTCTCATGCATTTTTCTCCATAACACGACGAAAATCCTTAACATGAAAAGATTTTTGCATTAACTGAAAGCACTGTTTCGCGAAAACATTTAACGTACCAGTCGGGCAAACCATTCTGCTTCTGTCGCGTGTGAATGTGAAAGCCATGGATGACCTACCATTTGCTCTAAAATAAAGGATCTTATTAAGTGGGGATACGTCTCCCTTTAGTACTCACGTTATGGTAAATGCGTTAACGCGAAAACGGTAAGACGAAAATTGGTTAACACGAAATAATGCAATGTTTGGCAAACTGCTATTCTCTGCCTTTTTCTAAACACAAATCAAAATCGCGAAACACGAAAAGATTTCCTTTCAGGAATGAACAATCTCAAACACCAGACGAGATTTAAAGGGTGTAAATGAAAGAGGTGGGTTCTGTTTCGTAGAAAGAAACTAACTTGGCTTTAAATACCCTCCGAATAACCCTACGACACGAGCAATTTGTTTATCTAGATATTTTCACTTCCACCCTATAAACCCCACACAAACATCTCATCTCATCAGTTGGCTATGCAATTCCGGTTGATACGTCAGGTGTTAATAAAACCAGCTAGTTTTGGTTCGCCAATTGTGGTGAATAATAAATGCGACATTGAACAATTTGATACTAAAGCGACAATGGAAAGAAAATATCAGATTATTTCCAAGCAGACCATGTTTTTCAAGAATTAATATCAGTAAAGTTCTTGTAGAATGCCTTTGTTTCATTGATTTTATTAAATACGCGATTATCGATGACAATACCCCCTAATCGCGGGATTACGTACCCGGGATTCTACAGGGCCCAGCCTAAGTTCGTAATTAACTAATTTATATAAAATATTAAAAATAAACAGCATGCCTTTGCAGAGAGAGGAGGTAGAGGCTAATATTATGTGTTTCTTAACTGATGCTACATAGATATCAATGTAAATATAAATGCATTCTAATCTATTTCATTCTGTTGAATAAGTTTTGTTCGCTATAATATGCTTTAACTGGAAAAATATTTAAGTCCCCTCAGTTTCATTAAACGATTTTCACTGCATACTTGGGAATTAAAAATGAGTTTATGAACCTAGAAAGTTATGTACCACATATTTATTTCATTTTACTTCATTTTTATTTATGCATAACATACAAAAATAATTTTAAACAATTTATTGATACCAATGAAATAATTAAATAATTAATAAAAACATGTCACGTAATGCCTTAAGGTATATTAAAGTATGTCTTTTCTTTGATGCTTTTATTTTTCTTAGAATTTTTAAAGGTTACAAAAGGTGACGCATAATGCCATGTGGGAGGTAATTGAAATTAATATGCATGATTTTCTTCATATTTTAAACTGTTTCTTAAAATGCGTATTGTATAATATATAACAACATAAAATAATAATTGCTGTAAATCATTGCGTTAGCAAGTATATACCTATAAAAATTTAAATAGCGCTGATATTTATAAAATTTTGTAAATGCATTTAAATGCAAAATATTAATAAACTTTTTATAATCAATAAAGCATTAATTCATGTTTTAAATGACACAACAACTCTATGATTATATTTATATGAATTAATTAAAAATAAATAAGTAATGTAGAATATTAAAAGTAATATATGAAACCAAAGAAACATATTTAAAAGTCGTAAACTATAACAGTAGGCGATACAAACACAACATGAAGTACTTTTTCAATTCTTGCCATTAGTTCACCTCCCCTATATATATATATATATATGTCATTAGTTTTAGTGAACTCAAGACATTTAATTTAACCGTCTTTATTCAGCAGGATCATTTTTACAACAATGTTTGTAAAGAGACGAGATACGTGATAACCATATGAATAGAGCGGCCCCTCAATATATGTATAACTGAAGTACGCTTCTGATTCAAAGGGTATACTTGAGAATTTAACCAGACATATAGGTAATAATAAGATTAATGGTTGGAGCGGAATGTTTAAAAGCCGTAATATTTATACATTCGAACTGGATAATAGTTAATATACTGCAAGAATGTAACTGAAAAATAAAGTTAGAAGTGGACTAGCGATTTAGTTTTAGATCTAATTTAATTATCTTACATATATATATATATATATATATATATATAACATATATATATATATATATATATATATATATCTACATATTAATTCAAATTTTCAATCCGATTAAAAATACTTCTATTCATCCATTCAAGTTCAATTTTTAAAACATAGTAGATACACTTGATGTTAACACAGTTTTCAAAGCAATAATTGTTAATTAAATCAAAAATGAATAAATAACCAAAAATAATAGTCCAACAGTGTGTATATATGTATATAGGAAAATCGTTCATTAATTGCTAACAATGGAGTTTACTGAACTTCATACAAAAATTGTGGGTTCAAATCCACCTAGAACTAATTTCTACAGATAACGATTTCTTTACTATACTATTTATTAGAATAATTAAATTTAATTAATGAATCAATAACAAACAAAATATATAGTCCAACACACTCCATATGAAGAAACTAAAAGTACAAAGCCGCTTTTCTATTTGCCACTTAATATTGATTTTATCCCTGCACATATACATTTTATATTAATTGTAATTACTGTATAAATAAAATTTTCTTTGTTGATTTAAGTAGAATTGACTTAAATTTTTATTTACATAATTTGTTTTGAAAGTCTTGAAAATGGTATATCAACTCAATTACAAAAAGTTGTGTGTCCATGGTATAAACTAAACTTCTATTTCTCCAAACTGAATCGATATTTTATTGATTAAAATTATTTTATTAACGATTACGCTAAAGACAGAACACAATCGAGAACTACACAAACCAACAAAATATGAAAATAGTAAAATTCTACGTCTATCATGATACTTGTGATCTCTATGCCTCTCAAAACGGAAACATTTCGCTCTTTAAAAGCGCCAGTGCGCGCACAGGTGGCGATATCTTGGTGACACTTGATGTTAATACAGACACTAGGCACTAAACTATATTTTGCTAACACTTATTTCGTTTTAATGTGAAGGAGATTATCAAATATATATATGTATGTATGTATGCTTATGTATGTATGTAATATTATTGTCGCGTGTGTATTAGATGTCTTAACATTTTGTGATTTTAATGATGTCCATGTGTTTAAGAAACAGACATTTATAGATAACATTAGAAAATTTATCAGACCTTTAATAACCATCAATGGTTATTTCTATCTACTCAAATGGTGTGCAATAATAAGTAGTAAGTTATTTATTGCTATTAATAAAGTTAGCGCTTATTTTCTTCCATTTCAATTTAAAACTTAAAAATCATTATATGTAGCTTAGATTGTTATCGTGTAAATTAGTTTATTACAATTTAATGGAATCACATTATATTTCCACCTTTTGTATTATTAACAATGGTGTAGTAAATTTTCTGTATCTTTAACGATTAAATTACAAACCTTAGAGACACGAATCTTTACTTTTAGTACCGTTTCATTTTGAATATCATTTCCTAACTTTTATTTTGTTTTAACAATATGTTATTATTCTAAGCTTTAATAAATTCAGAAATACATAAAATATTATAATGAAATAATTCTTTTAGTTTTATTATATGGATACAGTATTTTCTTATTTTATTATGTTATGAAGATTATATTTTGGCTATACAATCTTTATTACTTTGTAAATAGCTTATTTTAAGTGAAATTGGATTTTATTATTGAAACCTTTAGATCAGGCTATAAATATATAATAAGTAAATTCACCAAATTTTCGTTCATATTACTTTTAATTTTAGTGATATCTAAAATAAAACGGTTGACAACAATTATGTATATTAAATATAGTTTTACAACAATTTATTCAAATAGTTGTATATTTGCGGCTATATCCCACTGCACAAACTTATGCGCGCCTACGTTTAGCTTATTTTAAGGGTTAAATTAATTTTTATATATTATATTAACGTTTCTTAAATCTAACTTTATACTATTATCATGACATTTTTCAATTCCGATTTAAGGCTTCGTTTTCACTAGACCCTTTTTCAGTCTTTTGTATCCTTATAAAGAAGCTAAACATTACTTTATTTTCGTTTTGGGATCTTTTTGTCGGCATTTTAGAATACACAAATGATTACGTAAATATTCTTCAAGAAACTTTGTTTCAAGGTATTTACCTTTGAAAAGGAATTCTTTCATGAAATTTTTCTTTCATCTTTATCTATCTTTGAGTCCTTTTATTTAAATCAAGAATTATTGGGTGAAACAAGCAAGTTAGAAAGATTGAAACTCTATCGACATTTATTTTAGATATGCCTCTTATACCGGAAATAAAAATATTGATGATATTGTTACAAACCTTTTTATTAACATATTTATTTTGAATAATATGTCTTGCAAACAGAGAATCCATGGAAATATTTATATACAGAAGATAGTTGTAAGATATTAGTATCAATATATACGTCTGCCAGAGTTCACACATACATTAACTACTGTGCATTACAATGAATTAGATTTAAAGTACCTTTCAGGTAAATTACAAATATGAGTTTTCTGTAACATTTAACTATGTAAACAATGTAGCCGTGTTGTAGTAAGTAATAACAAGCATACTTTTCATTAATTTATTATCACATAATAAAATTAATTTTGGTATATTTTAATGAAATGAAAAATAAGAGAGGGATAAATCTTTTACAACTATTATTTATTGTTATTATGCATATCTGACATTTATAGAATCAAATTATGTTTGCACAATCGTTTTTGATATTAGTTTGAGGCTCTTATAAAAAAAACCCAACTATCCTCTAATTTCTCAAATAATAATAATAATAAAAATAATAATTTATTTTTTTATTTTTTGAGAATCTATTTTCTTTATAATATAGTTTATTGTGGCACTTCTGTACGTTTGTAACAGCCGAAACTTTTTAAAAATGTTTGTGATAGAACTTCACAAATAATATTCGTATAAAGAATAAGAAAGAGTTTATTTTGAGCATTTAGTTAATAATTTAAAATGTTATTTATATTTAAATTTTTTTCATTGTAAATTTAAATACTTCTAGAACATTTTTATTTTATAAACTTTAAGAGAAAAAAATTAATTTTACAATCTCAGTAATCTTAAGCAAAATTAAAATGACAAAAAAAATTATTAAAAAATAATTCAATTTAATTTAAAAATAAATTGTATAAAATATCTATTTTAAGTTATATCTATTTTATGAATAGTTAGAATGTCTTCAATTTCTTATTTCATATATAAAGTAAAATACGAATATGGTTTACATCTATTATTATCTTCGTTATTAGAATCTATTTATTAATTATTACATTTTATGCATGGTTTTAAAAATATGTTCCAAAAACATTCCAGAGAAGCACTTACAATATCCGATTAAGAATAATATTTTTACACCTTGATTTGGTGAAACATAAACAGGAAATACTTAAAAGATATTTAGTTGATTTCTTTAAAATATTGAATTTTGTTTAATAAGGCAAGAATGTGTTAAGAAAAATAAAGAAAGAGAAAAAATATTATTTTAGAGAGATAAGAGGCTTAATGTACACCTCCGCAACCCCCGCATCGCGAGGGGCCCATAGCCTGACGTTATGGCTTTGTAATCCTTTGTAATATCCGACTTGGGACTCCTAAAATGACTTTGCAAGAGGGGGGGGGGCTATTATACTCCGTTACGCCTCTGAATATGATCATTATATATATACACTAGTGTTCAAAATTTAGAGAATTTTCAGATTTGGTCGATTATTTCTAGAACTACTGGACAGGTTTTAATAAAATTTTACTCCGTAAATTTATGCCGGAAAAAAGGGAATTTATGAGCCTGTGCCTATCAATCCCACTCGTTGAATAACTCTGTTTTCAAGCCTTGGGTGGTTCTCGAAAGGAGGTTGCGAGATACAATTGCCCTCCCAGAGCATCCCAAGCATGCTCTATAGGGTTTAGGTTTGGAGATCTGAGACGAATATGCTCACTTTCCAGAAATTGAAAGACCTCCATAGGCCTCGCGCTTTGTCATCTGTTAAAATAAAATCAGGGCCAACTACAATCTTGAAAAGGCAAACATAGGACTCCAAAACCTCATTCCTGTATCTCACAGAAGTCACAGTGCTCCTTTTAAAGAATCCAATGTGATGCATGCCCAGACCATCAGGCCTCTGCTGCTTAATAGTATCCGACTACCTTAAAATTGGGAATTTTGCCAAAAATTGACAAATTTTTTATGATTTTATTTAATATGCCATCTTATTAGCTTTATAAAATTACCAAGTCTATTATTTTCCACCCACTACAGCAAAACTACAAGTGTTTTAGTAAAAGCAGATACCATTACTTTAAGCAAGATGTTATACTTTAAAGTATGGCATGTGTTTGACACGGAAGCATGCGTTTTAATCGAAATATGTTTTTTTTTAAATGCTCCAACGGGGACAGCGATTGCTGAAAAAGTTTTGGAAATAATTAACTGAATTTTTGTGTATGTTTGTATTATAGAAGAAGAGTTTTAACCACCAGATTTCTCAATCAATGATTTGTTACAAAATTTACAGTCCCTTATGGGAATATAATCACTGTTTTTTTAAGAAACTTCATATAATAAATCAACGTTCTCTATTTTGTAAAAATTAAAATATCCCTTATACTGAAGGTCATTTCAAAAATGAATAAGGTAGAAAAACGTCAGAATTGAAAATTATAAAATTTGTATATAAACTTTTGGTACACAGAATGGGCCACGTGTATGTTATTTTTTAAATTTTTACCCATTTTTCCCTATCTTAGTAATAATAAATTCTTTTTCTCTTCTTAATTTTAGCATATTTTTCTTAAAATGTACTAAACAAATCTAAAAATAACAAAAAACTCTCCATATCTCCATTTTAAAAAAAGTTGTCGCAAGTAATCAAATTCCTTAAAACAGAAAGATGAAGGAAGATTTAAACCTATTATTTAATATTTAACAGTAAATGTATATATATATATATATATTCTAAATTTGTATAGTTAATAGGCTATACTAAAATAATTACAAGAGTTTTATGATTTACGACGGACTAATCCTTATTAAAGGAATAATAATAGAGCATGTTTCGTGTTTAGCAATATTCAAGATACTTAAAAAAATTTGAATTAAGCAATATAATTAAACTGAAACGAATTAAAAAGATTGAAGCAAATTAAGCAATATAATTATTATTAATGCAATTTATTTTTTCTTTTAATGATTAAATTCGTTTATCTTTTTTTAAAACACAATTCGATAAAATTAATTACTTCTAATCATTCAATAACTTATAGAAATCTAACTATATTTGGGAAACTTTTTTTATTCCTTCCTAATTGAATTTGAGCATTTGAAACAAGCAATAATCGAATTTAAATCTGCAATTTTTTTCCAGTATTAGAAGTATATTGCGTTGTCTTATTTTCACTCGAGTTTTTATTGAACCTTAATTAAGTTTATTAAGTCTTGAAGACATAAACAAATATTTTTTTCCCTGGAGAATAAAGTTTCGTAATAAACTAAATATGAGTTTTTGTTGGGGATATAAAAGAACAAAAAAAAAAAAAAAAAAAAAATTGGATTTAGAACAAAATTAAATTTTAAAAAATGCTCACAGACAACGTAAAACGTTTTCAATTCCTACTATTAGTTCACTCTCTCCCTATATTTATTTATTTATTTATATAATGTATTTGTTCAAATTTTTAATTGTTAACAAAATACTTTTTATTCATCCATTCAAGTTCAAATACATTTTTTTAAATTCGCAGTGGATGGCACACTTGATGTTAATATAGTTTTTTCAATATTAACTCATTAATTAAATCTAATTTTTTAATTTTGAATTTATTCTGCGTTATTTCTGTCGAAGTTACAACTCGCTGCAACAGATGGCGCCAGTGCTTTTTTCTAACAAAGTAGGAATTGACTTTAAAAAAAATTTTGTTACTTGTTTATTTATAAAAAAAGGATTAATATTGATTCTCAATAGTAAAAAAAAAGGATATTTTCACTGTTGTTTTTCTATATGGTAAATAGAAAAATACGTTATAATAAGATAGAAGTTTTAAAAAGAAATCATGAGTCAGTGGATTTTGATATTGGAAAGCAAAAATTGTTTGCTCTTACGCAGTTTGTTTATAAAGCAAAATAATTTATTAGAGCCTTTTTAGAATTTCACTCGAAAATTTATTGCTTACCACAAATAATTTAGACACCGTATTTACTCTAATCTAAGCCACAATAAATTCTAAGCCTTAACACCAATTCCCAAAACGTTTTTGTGAAAAAGTGTTGCCATCGATTCGAAGATGTAACAGTAATTTTCAACTCGTTTTTGAGAAAAAATAAAAAATTGTGTAAAAGGTTCCTCAGTATCCGATACTTAAGAATTTTTTTAAAAAAAATATATAAGAAATAATAAGTTAATTAATTTATTTGACCAGAATTAAAGTCTTTCAAATACATTCATGGAACGTATAATTACTGTAACCGTCAGGATCATATGTTCCAAAAATGATTCGTCACTCTAATCGTCAATGCTGACTTCGGAATTGGTGCTGGTGTCACCATTTTTCCACATGTTGTCGTCTTCCGTGCCACCTAATGCATTTGTTGAGCAACATTTTTTAAGAATGTGTTTTGGGGAATCTAAAAGAATTATTAAAGACCGTTGAAGATTTACAAGGAAAAATTACATCATTTTGCTTACGCCATCAGTGTATATTTGTTACATTCGTGTAAAATATTCAGTGGCCGCTACTCTGTTTCCGTTTTTTCCTGCAAACAAAATTATCTCCCTTTTTTGTGTCATAGTGAACTCGTCTTGATGCTATTACCGATATCTCAGACGTTTATATGATTTTTAAAAAAAAGTGATCAAAGAAATTTCCTAAGTAAGAGTAGACAACGATGTTTAGAGTAGATTACTGGAGATAATGGGATAATTCATATATACAAGTGGCTAAAATGGATGGTTACAATTTTATTTCTGAAAGGGGTTGGAAACTCAATTTTCTCCATTTAACGAATGTTTTGCCTTAAATTCTAAGCCACGCCTGATTTTCAGTAGCATTAACACTGAAAGGATGGTGCGGCTTAGATTCGAGTAAATACAGTAATTTGCCTTTTTTTAAAAATATTTAATGGAAAAAATCTTGTAAAAAAACACATTTTGAAGAATTTTTACTATAGTGATTAAAAAATATGTAAAATATAGTTTGTTCCTTTGTATTTTGTTGAATACTAAAATTAAAATTCGGAATTTTTATGCCAATATGTAATTATTGCCACCATCCGGTTATAGTGGTCAGTGAAGCTGACTGCGGTGCCGTAGGGACTGGGTTCGAATCCCGGAGAAGGCATGGATGTTTGTGTTGTAATCCTTTCTTCTGTCTGTGTTGTATGCCTCCGTGTTATACAAGGGTGATCAAATGAAAAGGTACGAAACGACATAAAATGAAACAGTTAAATATTTGCATATTCCGCCAAGGAGAGAATGTAGCGAGACATCTCGGGATGCCATTGGAGACTCTGACTGGGATCGGATCATGCGCGGGTGCCCCCATGCGCAGGAGAGAGCAAAGGCTCTTATAAAAAGCGGCGTCCAAATGATGCGAGCACAGAATAACTCGAGCACAGAAAAAGCATTAACTCCGAAGTGTATTGTTGAGACACTCCCGACGCCTAACGCAGGTCCACCAAGAACAAAAGACCGGGGCTGCTCACGGAGGGTGTGGTTTTGCTCCATGATAACGCGCGTCCACACGTCTCCAGAGTCACACCAAATGGAACTGGACAAGTTCCAATGGAGACGTTGGAACATCCCGTCCTACAGTCCGGACATGTCACCCTGCGATTTCCATGTGTTTGGTCCACTGAAGAAACACCTGAAAGGAAAGCGCTTACAAACTCGGAACGACGTACTCAAGCGACACATTTGAACGAATGTGTCTATCATTCAAGCCACGGAGATTCTAGGAACAAGGAATCCTGCGGCTTGTTCATCGAGTAAATACATTTGCTCAGGCCTATGGTTAACATTTTGAATAAAGTCTATATTTGTACCCACCATGTCGTTTCGTACCTTTTCATTTGATCACCCCTTATACAATACGTGGTGTCACGTGGTGTATTTATTAATACTAAAATTAAAATAAATTTTTATGCCAATATTATTTATGATTTCTACAATAAAAAATTTTCAACATTTTTCACTGGATTACAATTATACAAATATAAAATCTTATCATATAATAAAATAATACGTACCATTTTAATAAATAAAAAGAGTTGTAGATGATAAAAAATTAGAACAAAAGGAAAATATATATCTTCTATTATTCAACTCCATTCGCTTTTCTATGAAATCAAAATCAAATTATCACGATTTGTTTTTCCGAAAATAAATGACAAATAAATGAAAAATGTGCTACGATGCAATATAACAATTCCCCTCTGAAAACAAAAACAAAACGAAAAGCATTATAGGATTTTGAAAATAATTAAATAAACAAAATAAATAAATTTATTCTTTAAAATAAAGCGTGTTTTCAAAATTATTTTTAAATTCCTCAGGAGAGGTGGTTATTTATTACATAAGATTTAAATGTGCTTTCTTTAAATGCATTAAAAATGATTTGAAGTTGAGAATGCTAAATAGCCTTTCGACCTTGACAAAAAGGAATTTCTTGCTTCTCCAGACTTTGCATTTCATTCTATTAAAAACATTAAATGAATATCTATTTTGATAGAATTTTTAACGATAAATATTTTTAGTTATATATTTAAACATGCTTAAACTTTAGTTTAAAAACCAATGAGATATAAAGAGTACTTTTCAATTTCGAATTTTTTTACAAATTTTTATCTTTTTAAATATTTTTTATTCAATTCCTACTATTATTTCACTCTCTATATATATATATAAATATATATCTAGTTCAAATTTCAAAAAATACTTTCAATTCATCCATTCAAGTTCAAATATATTTTTTAAGCTTTTAGTGGATGACACTTGATGTTAATACAGCTTTTTCAAATATTAATTCATTAATTAAATTAAAAAATGAATAAATAGTAACAAACAAAAATAATAGTCCAAAGGAAAATAGTTCGTTGTGTCCCTGTAGCGCAATGGACTTCTAATCCGAAGGATGTGGGTTCGAATTCCACTTGGGATGGCCTAATTTCTGAGAATGTGATTTCTTTTTACTTTAATTAAATATTAAATAAATAATAAGAATCATTAAATTTAATTGATGAATAAATAATAGCTAACAAAAATAATAGTCCAACACCATATATAGAAGAGGAAATGGATAAATTGCTTTCTATTTTGCCATTTAATATTGACATTCTGTTACATGTATATATATATTTATATTAATTGTAATTATTTAACAAAAAATAACTAAAATAAAAAATTTCTTTGTTGACCTAAGTAGGAATTGACTTAATTTTTTTTTATTACTTGTACTAAAATTGTTATCGTTTTGTAATACATAGGTAATTCTATTAATCGTTTCAGCAATTAATAAAAAAATCATTATTGCTATCAATTATAAATGCATCGTTTTAAATTATTATATTTACTATCTCTAATGATTAGAATTATTTCGTATAGATTTATATGCAGTTTAGTTAATTAGCGCAATTTTTATTAAATTAGCTTTAAATTGAAATATATTGTTACAACTTTGCATGGGGGACAAGCAGCCGACGACTGCAATTATTTCAATATGAACATATTTATTAATTGACGAAGTACAAACAGATGACTACACAAAAACAAATCGATGTATCGAACGATGACGATGAAGATAATTCAAAAATAAGTATTAAAACAGATTATCTTCAATAGTGCAAATTGTACTCGTCTCATAACAAGCTTTACAAGTTTCAAAAATGGCTATCTAGAACATTTTGTACTAGCAATAACACAGAGAAATATATTCTCTTTCTCTTATCGCAGATAACGCAAAAGCAATTTCTGATCTTGACTGAGCTATCTTTTGAACTGAACCGACTTTCGTTTCAAAGGTCCTTCACATGGCCTCATGGTAATTTCTAGAAGGGTTGATCCTGGAACCTTCTCGGTGATTCCTTGGTGATACCATATTTTTCACCAAAGTTTTCGCTTAGGGTGAAGAAGTCGTTAATATGGTGAACTTGATTGCATCTTCTTTGGTTGCCAGAATCTTATTTTTCAAATTCAAGCTGGGAAGCAAACTTTGCCTGTAAAACTCAATTTTCCACTAGAAGAGTGTTGCTGCAAAGAAAATAACATACGTACCGTGTTGAAGGTGTTTAAAACTTACGATGTTATTTGAGACCGATTGCAGAAAATTGAAGAAAAAGAGCACATTTATATAATTTTTTTTTAGGAATATTTGGGTAAATTTAAGAAATTTTATAAAAGGATATAAGTTTAAACATTAGTTTCAAAAAAGTTTATGAATATAATAGTTGAGATATTATTACATATTGTTTTGATAAACTCATATCGATATGATAGTAAGACTTAAAAAAAAAGAATTTTTTCACAGAAGAGGGGAAAATATTTTCTCACTAATAGTCTGTTACAACTTAGAAATCAGGAAAACTACTTCTATCAGGAACGATTTTTTTGTGTGTGAGTGTTATTTCTATAATTTAAATTAGAACACACACAATTACTCGTATAGTTCAACTTAACATAATGTGTTTTGTTTCTTTGTAAAAAATTCTGAAAAAGAAAAATAAATAAGAAAATATAATTAAGTATCATTGTATATCTAGTATAAATTTACAATTTGTATAGGTACAAAAGTAATATATATGAAGATTTAATCCAAAACTGTGCAATAAAAAGAAATGCGAAACAGTAAAATAATTTGTTTTAAGCATACATTTTGAAATAAAATACAATTTATTTTATATTTTATGTCAGAATCATGAATTCGAAATTAAAACAAAATAATACAATAATTTTTTTTATATTAAGATCATTAATTCAAAATTTAAAAAAAATACAAATTGTAATTTTATTCTATATCAATACCGTTAATTCAAAATGAAAGCATAAGAAATTTTTTTTTCCAATTTTGTCTCAGAATTGTTAAATTGAAAATAAACAGAAAACGCATTTTTTTCATTACCTTTCAACATTGTTAATCCGAAATGAAAACGAAAAAAAAAATTAATTTTTTATTCTATCTCAGAAACATTTATTCGAAATTAAAAGAAAAATTTACACGATTTTTCTTCATTTTATCTCAGAATCATTAATTCGAAATTAAAACGAAAATTACATTTTATTTT
This sequence comes from Trichonephila clavata, assembly GCA_019973975.1. Classification (NCBI taxonomy): domain Eukaryota; kingdom Metazoa; phylum Arthropoda; class Arachnida; order Araneae; family Nephilidae; genus Trichonephila; species Trichonephila clavata. The sequence goes on along the minus strand of BMAO01003815.1, from coordinate 95,461 downwards.
TTATTTTATCTCTAAATCCTTAATTCGAATTTATAAAAAAAAGAAAACATTTAACTGAATAAATAAAATAACAATAGAGAAATCCTTAAATTACCTTAATAATAGAAAAATATATTAATAATTAATTATCATACTAAATTTGCAAGCAGTAGGCAAAAATAAAAAATATTTAATTTAAAAAAATTCATCAAATTAAAAAATTGAGTTACAAGGGAAGTTTAGATGTTGATTCCTTCGCCAACGAAAATAAAACTGCAAGATTACTATTTGCAAAACTCTCGATATCCCATTTGATGCGATTAATTCTATTTATATTCGAAGACCTGGAATCCATTTGCTAAATATAAGAAAACATTTGGAAGTAAAGATCAAGGAACTTCTAATTTACGGTACTTTTCCCAAATCGAAGAAATGAAATAAGAATTGCTTCCATTTCATAGTTTGCACATGTGCTTAATAGAACTTCAGCAGTAAATGGAGTAAAGGCTTTTTCCTTGCATAGAACTCAGACACTTTAATGAATGAATTATTAATGCAATTCCTGACAATTGCGTCTGCAGGTTGGCTGCAAAATGAAGCTTTCACATTAATCGAAACAGTTTCAAACTCGCGATTGCGGAAGTGGCTGGAATACATAAATATTCCTAAAGCTGTGGTACTGACAGAAATGTAAGAAATGCAAGCCGTCTTAAAGGTGAGATTTGAATAATTATGCTCATAAATGTTTATTTTAGATTTGTGTCCATATCGATCAAAGATTTCCATTTTATAACTACTTAACCAAAAACGCGTGATGGAGATTTAATCTAAGAAACATGTCCCGATGTGTGTGTGTGTGTAAAGTTTTTTATTTTTAAAATATTTTTTCAAATTGTGAAATAAATAAATACTTAATGAAAGCATTTAATATTAGAATAAATAATTTCAGCCCATTTTCTTAATATTTTGAAAAACCAACAAAAAAATGCAAATTATTCAGCAAATATTTATGCATTTATTCCATAAATGCATTTTTTAACACATTAAAAAAATTATTTATGCATAATTCATTTTGTTAAACAAAATTGCATATTTTAATATAAAAAAGAGGTTATTAAAATTCATTAATTTCTTTGTATGTAGCGTAGCAAATAAATATAATGCATGATTTATATTTGTTTTACTTTCATCGAATTAAAAACTTCGAAAGAATATTTGCCTTTATTGAGTTAAAGAAAATCATACCATTGATTATTTATTATTTTTTTTTATGTATAGTTTTTAAAATTGTTTTCTGTAAAATTAGTCCATTTTTTTATTGTGAAGTCAGATAGTTGCGACAAGACCAATATTCGAGTACATAAAGAAAAATATTTTTACTAGGAAAAATGGATTTTGATTCTGAAATACAATAAAAGTTATTTTTCAGGATATCTATGTCTCTCTCACACACATGAGCCTCAGAATATTTTTTTCGTTATTTTACAGATAAGCCAGGAAGAAATTGGAGATGAAACTTCAAAACACATGAGTTTTTACCTTTTTTAAAACGACTTCACAGCAAACAATTGATTTTGACAAAAAAAAAAATCACCGTATTATTAAATAAATACTGCGCAAGTTTTTAAAGTCTTAGAATTCAGAGTTTTTAAAACTCAAACACCTATACTTTGCGCAAAATTGACTTTTTGTGAAAAAAAAGTATTGAAAGGTTCTGTTTTTGTGATAATATTCATATGTATCTCATATTTTGTAAAAAATATTTTTATTATAATTTTAATGTGTTTTTAAACATACTACAGATAGTATCAATCAAACTTTTTTTTCGTGGTTAAAAATTGCAATTTGTAGTTAAATCATCCTTAATTTAATAAATTATTAAATTATAATTTTTTTGTTTTAAAATATGCACATTTATTTTGTTTTCTATTATGAAATGACATGATCAATAACAACCAATGAGAAAAAATAATTGTTTTAAAATCTATTAAAATTATCACAAAAGGAATCTAAATGATATTTTTATACTCTAGTTATTTTTTAGTTCATTGCGAATAAAATTTATATTAATTTTTTTAAATAATAAAATAAGAAAAGTTTTTTAATTACTTTTAATTTATATAATTAAATGTTACAAAATTTGCATATTTAATGTTCTAACAAAAATATCTGTCGTTGCACCCTTTACTAATTAATAAAAAATTGGAACATAATGTTTTTATTCACATTATCCCAAAAAGAAAACTTAATAAAAAAAGTCATTAAGATTTATTTAGTTACCATGGAAACCAAGTGCTCTTCAGGAACGATTTTTGTTCACGGTTATTTTTTTACTGTTGCCAGTTTTTCTCCTCCTTTTTTTTTATAAACTTTTTTAATAAATCATTTCACCTGAAAAAAGACAGATTAATTTATTCAGCAAAATAAGTAACGTAAGATACGTTTATCTCTCGCAAAGTCTTTTTAAATTTGTGTTATAGTTTTAAACTATAAAAAATTAGAATTTAAAATGGTTGCAGGCAGATGCAGTTTTTGTTCCTTTATAACAACTATAATGTAATTTCTCATTTGCATCCTCGTAAAATAAAGAAAAAAGAAGATAAAGTGAAATAGAAAAGAAAAAAAAAATCCAATAAATAAACAAAAAGGGCAAACTGCTTGTCGAAATAAAAAAATAAATAGAAACGGTTGATTCGCGCAGACGAAAGTAAATAAACATCAACTTTTTCAGTTTTTTCTTTTTTTTTTTAATTCAAAACTTTCTTTTTTCCTGAATTAATTTTTTGATTTCTCACTCGTTGATTAATTCTCAATAATATTTTTTCAACACTGGAGAAAAACAATCTTATCAAAAATATTCAGAAAATTATTTGAAATAAAAAGATATTCTTGAAAAATTTAAGCAATTTTCATTGTATGAAATATATTACTTGTAATAAAGACGAGTGCTTAGTATTAGTTTTAATTTATTACAATAATTTATATATATATATTACAACACTTATTAATATACATTAAATGTTTGGCTTTCTTTTCTTTAGTATCAAAAAGTGTTATCGTGTAATCTATCCATAACAAACTAAATTCTTTGTTGTTGTTGATGTCTTGTCCTTCTCGAAGGGAAGAAAAGAAAGTTGCCAGAGCCTGAGACAGGTTGGACTTCTAGATGTATGCCTATCGTTGGCAGTAGCTTTGAGCACCATACAGGCGACAGCTCGATTTTGTTCGGTTCCATCCCAATTTAGAGGGATTAGTTCCTTTTTTTGGGGGGAAGGGGTCAGAGGCCTTCCACCTCTCTTCCCCTGCCACCAAATTCACGAGAGGCGGCTGGACGGCTATTTAGAGAGCTCCCATGCCACAAAGGCACTATACATTTACAAAGATCCATGCCTTCTCCGGGATTCAAACCCAGGCTCTACGGCGCAGCAGTCAGCGTCACTAACCACTATTCGTTAATGTATGTTTAATAAATTATATAGAAACATTTTTTAAGAAAATGGTTTACATGAAAAATGAATTAGTGAGTTAAAAAGAGAGACATTTTTTTTTTTGCAATCTGTCTTAAAAAGATTTCTCTAATAGCTCCATAGAGAATCAGAGAATATATTTTCTTCTAATAATGAGTTAAAAATTTTTCATGAAATCTATTAAAACATTAGTGAAACATTTAATTTTACCAACTATACACACGTAAATTATTAGTTTAAAGATAAACTATAAATAAAACCATTTAAAAGGGAATAGAGTTTTCAGAAAATCCATAAATTATATTATTTTGTATCAAGTCTTTAGCAGACATGCATAAAATAAAAGTATTTTTAGTTCTTCCTATATCTTAGCATCATACTTGACTATGTCATATTCTTCAACACTCAAGTTGAATTTCATTATAAAATATTTTCAATGTATATATATTTCAAGAAATTCCATTAAAACTTCCTTTTTAGGTTCATTCATTTTCATTTAAGAGGAAAATAAGAATGACTTCCTTTGAAAAGAAAAAAAAAACTAGAATTTTGAAACGGACTTCAAATTTTATTTTATAAGGAATAAGAAGGAATTGTATTTTGTACGACATGTTGATATGATACGGGATTCTATAGTATTCTTTATAAGAGAGTTATTAAATTTTTTTAAAAGTAGCTCCATGATATTTCAAGAATATTTTCATTGAATTTAAAATTCCATTACAAAATAATGGGATCATTTTCTTAAAATGTGTTCTGTTGGGGTGGTCTCATTTAAATACGCACAGAAAGATTTCAGCTGACATTCTAAAAGTTTTTAACAAAAGCATCTCATTATATACTTTAAATTGTTGAAAAAAGGCTTATATTTTCTTATCAAAATTTTACATAGTGTAACATGAACCTAAATTTTTTTATTTCTTATATATATATATATATATATATGTGTGTGTGTGTGTGTGTGTGTGTGTGTGTGTGTGTGTGTGTGTGTACTATAAACTTACTAATTTTATGCGTTACTGATATTCACCTTTCTGTTGCCCGGGAAATGGTTTTGCTGTACTCACGTGGTAAGACTTTATATAATTGATTTAACTTTGTTTAACATATTCTAGTAATTATTATGGGCTATAATATTATCGTTTTATTAATAGATTCTGGTTTTATTTGTAATAATAGTTAAACTTCTTTAGAAATTTCTTACTTTCCCTATGACCCAGAGTATTGGCAAATACAAGCGAAGGTTGGCTGGCGGCAAAACTTTGTTTAAATCTGCAGTCCTGGTTCCTAAGGCCAGGAGTTTGCTTTAGTACTAATGTGGCTAAGACTTTATTCTATCATGACTAATTATCTTAGGTTTATAACTATTGTGTGTATATTTTTGAAATATATATATATATATATATATATATATATTGTCTACTAGAGAGACAAAAATCGATTGAATTTTAAAATAAATGAAACCAAAAGACAGATATTGGAATTTAAAAAATATGGATGCTGCAATATTATAAACATTGCTGACTTAGGATAGCTCTTAAGTATAAAATTAATTTATTTAAAAGTGGGGTTTAACCAGTTTTTTAGCTAGTCAACCTTTCTCCTTCTCTGTTTACAATACTGAGCGGAATCCTATTAAAAATAATGGATAGTATTTCTAAATATATTGCCAGAAAAAGATAATTTATCTAAAATTGTATTCAAACATGCATAACCAGGGCTGAATCTGTGTACAATAAACAAGCTATTGCCAGAAATTGAAAACATATTATTAGTGGCTGAATTATAGCACAATCAAAAAGTATAAAATTATTTGTACTAAAATAATTATAAAATGCGTGTATTAAGTTAAAAAATTATATGGGTAACTCTTGGAATATTTTTGTATTTGTCTATAAAATATTACTAAGGTTAAAAATAAAAATAAAGGAATATAATAATTTTAAGAGCTACAACTACGTCCTCAGTAAATTGAATATTTAGGCAATTATAAGTATACCTAACTTGGAAATATGAATATTTACAAAATAATAATAATAAACTATAAATCTTGAAATAAGAATATAATCAGTACAATTTAGAATTTCCGTTTTCAAATAAATATTAATAAAATTAATCGGGTATTTTTAAACTAAACTGTATTTAATAAGATTTTAATAATTCTGTATTTTTTCTGAATTTTTTGGTATTAGAAATTTGTTATTTTATATGTAAATAATAATGTTTCTAAAAATTGATATATGTATATCACTTTCCCAACGAGGCACTTTAATAATATTGAATTGAAATATTCAACTATTTTTTTTATTCTGATCCATCTTATTCAAAATAAATTTAAAATACAACAACTTGTATTCTATAAATTTTCTTATGCAAAATACTTTCCATAAAAGTAAACTTTTTTTCTAAAAAAGAAAACTATTCTATTATTCTTAGTAAAAAAATTCTCAAGTATGCATACTCTTGGAATTTAAAGCTCAAAAATTTAGAGTAAATATACTGAGCTCGGGAAAGCAATTTACTGAAAAAGAAGCAGTGAATTCTTACAAATGAAACGTATTTTTCTGTAAGAGGGATTTACGGACTTTTGAAAAACACGACCAAGAGAAAAACAAAGTTTTTCGTATGGAAGAAAAGACCTATCTTCCGATTTTATTTTTAGAAACTTCGATTTATACTTTTCCTTTGGTTGCCTTTGCCCTATTTCTTTTGTTCGATCGATAGAGACAAGTAAAACACAGCGAACAAAAGAAACCTGTCAGCTTCTAAATTTTTAAATGAAGTAACAGTTGCAGACAAAACAAAACGTTAAATTAGCTTTACTCTTCATAAAAAAAAGAAGCAGCTGAATGATAAATTAGATGCAAATGGTGGATTTGTTTTTCTTTGCATGCGGTAGTTTTATTTTTTCATCTATTTTTAATGAAAAAAATATTGTAATATTATTGGTTAGAGCAGAAGTTTTATAATAAAGCTACAAACAAGTTTATTGTGAGCTTAATAATCTAAACTCAGTTAGTACAGGAAATTGCTTTTTTTAAAAATCGATTCGATCGATTTTAACGCTCGATAAAGCGCAGTGTTAACTGTTTATGGTGATTTAGAGATTTTAGCAATGCTTTTGTTAAATTTGTCGATGTTAAAGTAAATGAAACTGTTGAATAATTGAACTTAAATTATGATAAAAAGATTCTTGTATAAAAAATTTATTTATGATATAAAAACCATTTTATAAAAGCGAATCAATAGTAATTTGTACTTGCATAAAACAAGTGGCTGAAACTTCTAATGGCTTTAATACAACTATATATTTACACTTAAAATACGATTATGTTTATTAATTTGTAGTAGTAAATTAGCAGCATATTGTTGTATTAGTTGATATTTTATGTTATTATTATATATATTAACTATAAATCTGTTTTAATGTTTTCTTCTTTCTATGTTTCATAGGAATAAGTTACTTTAGCCTGTATTAAGTAAACAATTGTAATATAAAAGTAAACTGTGAAATCCACATACTGATTAACATTTAAGATAATTTTCTTCGCATAAATATAATCACTTCTCTCTCATTCTGAAACAATTTTTGTTCAAAGGGGAAGAAAACTTTAATAAAACTGTCATGGAATTTATTTTGCAACATTCTAAAATCAAAAATAATATTTACAGATCTTTAAGTGAGGGATGTTTATTTATTACAACAATTTTGGAAAAATGGCATGGTTTTGCATATCAAATAACCGAAAATGTAATTGATGAAAATAAAGATTGTTTACTTAATTTATGCGATATTTTAAAAGTTATTTTTCAAAAAACTGTTATCCGAATGGAGTTTTAATAACAATTAGAATTTATAATAAATTCAAAATATAAATTTACTTTTTTATTAAAACTGTATGGGATATATTTAATAAACGGTTAAGGTTGACACCTCTCAAGTGAAACTTTAAATCACCAAAAGGAGAACCAAGTAGTCTTAAAATCTGTAACTTAAAAAATAAAAGAGAATACCTCGAGTATTCAAATTTAAATGTTCTGAGAAGTTTGTATGTATTTTTGTTTCGAGACTTACGAGCCAAATAAGAAAGTTTCCTTACAATACTTAAATACCTTTACTAAACAATTTTTTCCCATTCGTATAAATTTTGATGCAATATAAAGAAATCAAGATCGATACGTAGTCATTTGGAATATACGAGTATCTATAAATGTCATTTGGAATTATAAGGGATATTATTCACATCAACTGTGATTTGTCTCTTCGTAAGGCTCTTTCGTGTTTTTGTTACATAATTCCGTAAAATTTTATTAAATTTTACAGATCATATTTCATTTATCTAGCCTGTATTTATTATTCGAAATTACTGCTAATAGGAACTGAAACGAATTGAGTATCTTTTTTTCAATATACCGTATTTACTCGAATCTAAGACGCATCACAAATTCTCAAAATGTTTTTGTGAAAAAATGTAGTCTTCTATTCTAAGCCTCACTACCAATTCTCCACACGTTGTTGCGATGAAATTTTTAAAAAATATGTAAAAGGTTCATCAATATCCGATACTTAGGAAATTTTTATAAAAAATATATAGAGAGAAATAATATGAAGTTAATAATTTATTTATATTTGTTACATTTGGTACATACATGAACCTATAATTACTCTATCGTCAGTGTCGCGTTTCGGAAATGATTCGTCCATTGTCATGGCTAATTTCGAAATTGGTGCCGGTGTCGCCGTTTTCCCACACGATGTAGTCTTCCATGCCCTCCAATACATTTGTTTTGCAAATTTTTTTTAAATAATGTTTTTTGAAGACTGTCTAAGAATCATTAAAGACTGTTGAACTTACAAGGAAAAAATTTACAAGGTAATTTACAAGGAAAAAATTATCTCATTTTGTTAGCGCCATCAACGTATATTTGTTCCATCCGTGTCAAATTTTCAGCGGTCACTGCTTTTTCCGTTCTTTTCTGCATCTAAAATTGCCTCCCTTTTCATACTTGCATCATAGGGAACTTTTTTTGATGCCATTATCGATATCTGAGATGTTTAGAGGATTAAAAGAAAGCGTATAAAAAATAATTTCCTAAACACAAGCAGATAATGATGTGTAGGATAGACTGAATACTGGAGGTAAAACTGCGGAACGGGATAAAACATCCACGCAAGAGTGGCTAGAAAGGAACTCCTTTCCTTTTGAAAGGGGTTGAAACTCAATTTCTCGAATCCAACAAATGTTTTGGTTTCTATTCTAAGCCGCATCCGATTTTCAGAAGCATAAACACTGGAAAAATAGGGTGGCTTAGATTCGAGTCAATATGGTTTCTGCTTGATCTCTAAACAATCAAAAGAGACGGCAAAATAGTTAAAGAAGAATTAATTGAATTGAAGATGCTGACGCTCTGTTTATTAATTACTGTCATTGGCGCATCAAGTTTACAAATATATTAGATTTTGTCCTAGTCGCAACGTATATCTTAATCCCTATACTTATAATTAGAAGATTATGTTCACTTTAAGTAGAAGCTTACTTTCCGTTATATGTTCAACAATCAAATTCAAGGGTTCAGGCATAGAACAATTATAATTCCCTTAGGTACTTTTTCAAATTTGGATATATTTGGAAGAAATTGATCAAGAGATGATTACACAACTGAGCATATTGTCGTTTTAAATCAGTTTTGAATGGTCAGTCTAAATCGTTTTGTAAATCCCAATAGGGAGGACAACCATCTAACATTTATGAAACTAAGAAATGAGGTTTATTGAAGTGTTGTTCATTTTTTGTGTGTGTTTTATGTCATGTAGCATTTGTTTGGGCATTTGTAGATTGAAGGGCTTTTTCACACGAGTCAACTTGTGCGGCACATAACAGAAGGAGCAAACAGTCGAAAGCTATAGTTCTTAATAGAAAATGCTTGGTCCCTTCACACGTGGTCAACTGGTACTCCCTGCTGTGTCTTTCCCCTTTTCTCTTTCACTCTAGTCGACTCAACTAAAAGGATGTTATGAAATCTACGCTTTTCACACGCAGCTACTTATTTATAGAATATGGAAAAAACCTTTTGTTGATTTTTCGGACTCGATCATTGTACCGAATAGTCCGACACTTTGAATTTGTGTCTACATGTGAAAGGAATTCTATTTCCTTTATCACACTAGAGAAGTGGTACAAAGTTGAGTTTCAAAAATGAGTTGATTGGTACATAGTCCCTTCGTGTGAAAATGGCCTAACATTGCTGTATGAGTGCAATTTCAGTATATGTGTGTTAAGGTATCTTATTACCCTAACATTTTGAATTTTGCCACAAATTAGAAATTTTTATGGCTTTATTTTATAGGCCATCATAGCTTTATAAAAATACCAAGTTTATTATTTTCCGTTCACTCGAACAAAAACTACAAGTGTCCAGGTAAAAGCGGATGCCATTACTTTAAGCGCAAGATGCTATACTTTAAAATGTGTTTTACTCGAAATGTGTATTTAAAAAAAAAAATGCTCAAACGGGAACAGTGATTGCTCAAAAAGTTTTGAAAACAATTAACTGTGAAATTTTTTGTGTATGTTCTGTATAATAGTAGAAGTGTTTCAACCTTCAGATTTATCAATAACTGATTTATTACAAAATTTACAGTCCCTTATGTGAATATAATCACTGTTTTTTAAGCTATAATAACTAAGAAAGAGTGCTCTAGTTTTTGTAAAAATTAAAGAATATCTTATGCTGAAGGTCATTTCAAAAAATGAATAACATAGAAACACATCAGAATTGAAAAATTGAAAATTTGTTCATAAACTTTTGGTACAGAATGGGCCCCGTTTATGCTAGTTTTTGTTAATTTTTACCCATTTTTTTTCATTTTAGTAAAAATAATTTCTTTTTCTCTTCTTAATTTTAGCATATTTTTATTAAAATGTACTAAGAAAATCTAAAAACTACAAAAAAATCATATCTCCATTAAAAAAATTGTCACAAGTAGTCGAATACCTTAATCTGCTTTGTCCTTTTTTAATAACATTTTTTTAAAAAGTTCTTCAGCATATTTGATGGCTTGCTTCTAACAAAAGGTAATGCTATAGAATATTTACAAATCTTTTGTAAGACAGAGAATAAAAGTATATATTTTCACTGTTAACTAAATTTCAATCTTATTTACCATAAAATTATTCATAATATGGTAAGTTCTACAGCTCGTGGCAACATTCATTTCAAAACTCTAATTATTAGTTTTGCTCAAGTATACAGAATTTCTTCAAATATTAGTTATACATTCTTAAAAGTTATTTAGTAAGATAATTAGAAGAAGCTCTTGACTAGTTCATTTTCGCCGCTAAATTTTTGAAAAGAGTTTGTTAGAATACTGTGATTTAATTATCCAGGGAATATTTTAAGTGGAAAATATGCATGGTTATCTTATTAATATTTTAATGAAATAAGCAGTTTCTAAACGGGCATTCATTATATCTTTTCATGTCAAATTCTTAAACTTTCATAACAAAACCAATAGAATTTCAATTCTAACTTAAACCACCAGTAAACCTAAAGTTTTCTCATTTATTCTATAAGTATAAGCTTCTTTGAAGCTTACAAATTATTAATCTACTGTAGTGCAGCCTTTTATATTAAATCAATATTTTTGAAATTCAGTAAATATTTTTTATAAAAACATTTATAAGTTTTTTTAACTAAATAAAATTAATGCCTTGTGTTTACCGATATTATTTAATTTCTTTAAAAAAATATCAAAATTTTTATTTTATAGAGAATTAAATAGTATATCAGAAAAGTGCGATTGAAAATTAATATTGCAACGGTTATGTCCGTGCTCCTTATACTAATAGTCCTTTTGTGGAATTTCTGGTCTTTAAAGATTATTTTATTATAAAACTCCTCTTCGAAGAAGAAGAAGACGTGATTATGTAAATTAAGACTACTATATATAGTCTAGGCTTTTAGGTTAGAGGAAGAGAGATAGGATAGACTGTTATCGGAGCAGAGATTAATCAACTTGAATGTGAATCGCGGATATTTAATATTTGATAATTGAATTACTTAAGGTGACGAATTGTCACAGGAGATTGAATCCAGATTAAATAGCGAAGAAATAAGAGTTATCGCCTTGAGTAAGTGTATTTAGTATTAAAGTCTTCTCATATCTCGCGTACCTCGTTAATTGTCTGCATAGTTATTAATTGAGTGCATCTCTTAGCCTTGATCGATTGAATTTGAGTTGTGATTAATATTGTGAATAAATTAGAATGTTTTGTTGAAATATGACTAGTGTTCCTTCCGATTCTCCCACACCTTAAAGCGCAGGCAAGAACATTACAATATTTCATAATCATGATAATGAACTTTCCATGGAACAATTCATGGGTATTTAAATATTATACCGTCCACCACAATTTCGTCAAATCAAAAGAGGTCGTCAAATACTGTGATATTAAGCCAACAGTGAAAACCATTTCATAAACGTTTGAACACAATAACAATAACAATGACAGCATTTGGCGACATTTTTGAATTTGTGACATCTTTTGATTTCGCGAAATTGGTCGATGGTATCATACGCAAGAACTTATTCAATATGTATTTATTTATTAAAATAAATACATACATAATATCTGTCATTATTTAATATTAAAAACATATAAAAGTTTTAAAAAATTAAATTTAAAATTCGATTTTAAGTTGGAATGTAGTCAGTCGAATGATACTGTTATTTCAACAATTCCAAGACTTTTACAGTTTTCAAAACTTAATTTCAGAAAGTTTTTTAATAATAGATTCGAAAATCTCCGTTTTCTTATTTTAAATATTGCAACTTTTAAATAATTATAAATATATTTTCACATGTTCATGCATAAAAACTATCTTTTGTAAAAAATATAGAGTAGTGAAGCTATATGAAATATATTGATAGCTGAATATATTTATCAATATATTTAATCGCTTTTGTACAAGAAATAGTTTTTAAGTGTGAACTAGGAGGAAAAAGAATATAACAATAATAAAACCCTTACCTGATTGAAATAAAAAAAACACCTCAGATGTTATTTTTAAATTTAACGCAGATACTTATAGTTATACATAAAACCCCAAAAAGTGTTGAACTTTAAAAAGCAATGGTATTTCTCAATTTTTTTTCACATTATATAAAAAAAAAGTTGACTTTAGAACATATATTGGTAAACATTATGTGTAATATGCATTGCATCACGTAACAGAACCAGTTAGAAATTTCAAAACGATTGCGAGGAAAACCCACTGTCGTCTTCCAGTGCAATTAAAAAGTAGAAATAATTTGCGAAATAAAACCTGTTTCCTAAAATATTATTGACTTTCTTTACAAATTTTGGGCTGTTCCTTTGAGAAAGGAAAAAATCCATTTCAATGTAAAATAAATAAATAACTTGCGAAACACGTGATCTCAGATTGCATTGCAGGGGGGGAAAAACTACAGTCTTAGGCTGAAAATAAAATAATATTTTGTAAGAAGTATTAAGAAAAAATCTCCCTCGCAATTTGTGCAAATAGAAAGAAAATACCTTCTGAGTTTTTCTTTGTTCCTGGAATTAAATTAAGTAAAAATACTATTATTAGTTACAGAAAAAATATAGCTTAGACAACAACATAAATAAAAGTTTTAATTATAATATTAGAAAACGATTTTTCACTTCATATTTCTTTTATTTTTTTAAGTTCCCGATTCTCGGAAATTTGCCTCCGGAAAACATTTATTTCTGAGTTTAAAAAGTAATATCATTATTTGCTAATAGAGAATTGTCGTGAAAAATTAATTTTTCCATTTCAGTATTCCATGTTTTTTTCAGAAAATCATGGAATAAACCCTTTATTTTGTTCTATTTGAAATATTAATTTGCTGACTTTGGAGAGCGAAATAAATGCGGATGATTAATTGATAAATAATAAGGAAAAGCAGAGATGATATAATTTATTATTGCTCATATTGGTAACATTAGTTAAACAGAAAGGGAAGAAAAGAATATTTTGCACACTCACACACAGTATTTAAATATTATTTTAAAAAATACATGCTGGGAAGAAAAATTGTTGCTTCATAAAAACATTGTGTAAATTTTTTCAAGCAAAATGTACGAGAATATTAATTTAAATTTTATGAAAATACTTTTATTTTACTTTTTATTATTTATTAGAGCAAGGATTGCTGTCATGACACTTAGAATTGTACTTCAAAACTGACTATAAGCATCTAGAACCGGTTCAAGGAACTTTTGAGTGCCGTAATTCACACTTTAATGATCAAGTAATCGTTATTCTATAGAATACCCAGGTAAATCGTAGAATTCAATAATTTTATATACTTTAACTGACTTCTCCAGTTATTTCAGGAAATACCTAGTTATTCAACTTAATAACGGATTTCACATTTTAACGGTAACATATATATGAAAAGAGTGGTAAATAGGTAGATATAGATATATACTTTGAAACATGGCAAGATTTGTTACGAAAAAAATTTTAATAACAAATGAAAATTCCAAATAAAAATATTTATGAACATTTCAAAATAGTTATTTACAAAACATATAATTCTGATAAAGTGCATAATATATATATATATCACACACGCATCTTTAAATGTCTTAATTTATATTTTCTGTTTATTATTCAATAGGCTTCTTTCAATATTTGTAAAAAAATTAAATTATTGACAAAACCCTATACGATGATATTATTATCATTCGTAATGAAACTTATGTGCTCGTTGCTCAGAAAATTAGAAAAATTACAAGTAACATAGTAATTAAATAATATATAGACTATGCGTTGTTTAATATCCTTCGATTACACATATATGTTAAATAACTTCCGCTTAAAGAATCTTAAAAAGCCATTATTCTTTTCCTGTTTCTTCTAAATAAAACAATTTTCTAAACTACTCTAAACGAGTTCTAAACATAGTATCTAAAAATATCTCGCAATTAATACTTATTCCATTTTCTTGTGCCAAAAAAAGCCAGAAATCTATTTGATATTCTTTTCTTAAAAGATTACAAACTGACTCTCAATTTCCCGATGCAAACAGTTTGCGTGATTGAATTTCTCCTTTTTTTCCTTGCTCAAAGTTTCCCCTTTTAGAATACTTGAGGATTCCAGGATAATGGTTTTTAGTCTTCCGTATTTTCACTTTTTCTCCCTGTATGCAGTCTTTTAACTTTTAGGCATCAAAAATATATTTTACGATGAAGAATTGTTTTATAAAAAAATATATTAAACTTTTTGGTTTTTTCTGAAATTTAAAATTTATAAGTATAAGGGCTGCATCGATTACGAAAAGGTATTAATAAATTGTTATTCCAATTATTTATACATGAAGATAGAAAAAATTTGCATGCATTTAATTTTTATGTTAAAAGAATTCAGAATTTTATTTTTTTCTCCTTAAGATTATTTATTAAATTGTTCTGGAAAATGTTTTCTTTTCATATTTAAATTCCGCTCTTGTCATAATTGTAACTGATTGTCTCAAGCAACAGAACGACATCCAGCAACCAGATGTCTTCAGAAAGCAGGTGATGAAATAATGGGGTCACTATTAACCTGGGAGAAGGCGCATACTCAATACTAACGTTATGGGTCGAATGGGGTGATGGAGTTACCCCAATCCTTTTTTTTTATAATTATTTTTATTGTGCACAGTAAAAATCGTAATTTCAGTGAATAATTTAATGAAAAAAAGTATACTTACCTAGTTTTAAGGACTTTTTATTTGATAATTTGAGAAAAAATCCAATCAAACTGAACTAAAATGTTTCAGATGTGTGTTACGTTAACAAAGGAAGCGAATCCCAGACACTTTTCACAAACATTACAGGAATGTTATTTGCAGGCAAAACACTTATATTTTGTTCAAGTTATTGTCGTTTTACTGTCCTTTGATGATTGACAAATAGCATGTTCAACTTTTCTTGCTTGTGTTTTTTTGATAGGGCGTAATGTGTCCTGTGGTACACTTTTGGCTTCATATCTTTCTTGATGGAGTTTCTTAGGTAGCATTTGAAAATTTTCCTTTCAATTCAAACGTTTCATGTTCATGGCTTTTCTGAAATTTACTATGGCTATCATGATGAATATCCATAATTTCATCAAGTTCCTATCTTGCTTGCTCAATTTCAACTTCATCCAATATAGATTGCAGATGCCCAATTCTTTTTTTATATATATTCTATTCATTTACATTTATAAACCATGATGAGTTATACAACACAGCTAACAAAAATGCTAAGTCGTTCACTGGGGAAAAACGCAGCCTCTTCATAGAAAATATTTTGTTGTTGCCAAAGTGGTCACGCGGGGAACTCAGTCACCCCCAAATACCTTATTATTGTAATAAACGTTTGCCATTCCCAAAAAAGAGGGAGATATGTGATGAATACATTTTAGTTCCCATGAAGACTCTCATATAGGAGAATGCTGACAAGAGGTCATTGGTAACAAATAAACAGTTTTACCAGAATTAAAGATTCGTGAGCCTGGGGTGACTCTGTGCCCCGCGTAACCACTCCCGGGTTAAAAACCATCCCCATTATTTTTGTTAACAACATGTGTTGTTTTTGTGTAACCTAACTTAAAATAAAAAATATTATTGTTACTTCATTGAACTCAAAGAGAACCACTCATTTTTTATTAAACCACATTTTTTGTTTAATCTTTATCGTCCAACGTTCATTTTCGGCAAACCATTAACCACAAAAAGTTTTAGTATTTTCTTTAGTATTTTGAGATTTTTATACATGTATTATATATATATATATATATATATATAATCCTTTTGTTTTTATCTGAAAAGCTGAAACGTAGAATATTAAGCTCGAATTTTATGTAAAAAGCATGAATAATCTATGTATTTAACGATTAAACACATTAAAAAATGAATTAAATGATAATAAACCCTTCGTAAAAAAAGTTATTGTTAAAATTAAAGATTTTTCCATAAAAAAGGCTTTTTAACTAATAAATATTAACTCTTTTGAGAATAATTTAAGAGTATCTATAATTATATGTTAAGTTGATTAATAATTCATTTATCGTTTGGGAGTTGTCTTTATGTTACTTAGCAACGATAAAGGGCTTAACTTATCAGGCTTAGATGGAAATAACACATTCTACAAGAAGTAAAGATAATTTTTTTTTCTTTTAGTGTATCACTCAGTTTTAAAACTGTATGATTAAAAAGTTAATTTTTATTAATTTTGTTTAGTTTTAGAATTAAAAACTTTGACTCTATGTAAAGTAGATTTCAGTTCTGTTTTGAAAAGAA
Organism: Trichonephila clavata; assembly: GCA_019973975.1. NCBI lineage: Eukaryota > Metazoa > Arthropoda > Arachnida > Araneae > Nephilidae > Trichonephila > Trichonephila clavata. The sequence goes on along the minus strand of BMAO01003815.1, from coordinate 78,700 downwards.
GAAAAAAAACATTTGAAACTAATGCTCAAAAACTATGGGGAAATCTAGGGGGGGGGGAATTACTTATTATAGTATAAAATAAAAGAAACTAATACTTAGACGCATTTTGCAGAGGAAATAATTCTCCTTTTAGAAAGAAGTAAATTATAATTATATATAATTTTATAAAGTATAACTTATAAAAAAATTATGATTGCAACTTTTCAATCACAAATAATCTTTAGAACACTTTTTTTTAAAAAAAATTCATTGTTTGTATATTTATTCATTATGTTTTAAGGAATTTTAATTCGTTGTTATTAATTTACGTATAACTAAAACATTCAGAAAAATAATGAAACGCTTTGATCATGTTTCAAAAAATTTAAAGGAACAGTAATTATCTATAAACCTTAGTTTTTAATATTGATTGCATAAAATTAATTTACAAACAACTATTAGTGCGTAAAAGCATAACAATAATAAAAAAAAATAAGATTAAGAAGAATTTTTGCAGTTTTTCGTGCAATCATATTTAAGGGGGACATGGTACGATTAAAGCAACAATTTTTAATTTTAGGAATTTCAAAATTTTTTTGGTTGCGTCCTATGTGTGTATACTGTAAAACAGATTTTGTGCTCAAAACTTCATAAAAAGCTAGCCATTTAATTTTTTAAGAAAAAAAACTTAAAATTTCTGAAATGATTTTAAAATGCTACTCCTCATAGAAAAGTTTACACAAACGCATGAAATTTGATTTACAAGTACGTCAAACTATGCATAACAAAAGTTGTTATGGGTTTTGCGATAACATGATTGGTATTTGTACAATACTTCTTTTTATGAATGTTTATTGAAAATTCCTTAAAAAAATGTACAAATTCTGAGTTCAATTGTTTTTTAAAAAATAAGTAATGCTTTGATTCAAAAATGCATACCAAATTTTGTTACATGTACTATTAGCAACAGGTAAAAAAATTCAAAGCATTAGGCACAATATAGAAAAAAAGCCTTAGCTTTTTAAATGAAGACAAACAAGTTATTTTATCCTTCCGAGATAAGTCAGATTAAAGTTTTGATTTGCCATAGGGATGTGAATAAAAACGAAAGCAAAAGCTATCATAATTCTGTGCTTTTTAAGCTTTGAGCTTTCAAATTTTGTAAGGTGATAGAAAAGTATATAAAGAATAATCTAAACTAAGAAATTTTAATTTGAATTTTTGACCGATTTTTGTCAATTGAATCGTACTGTCTCCCCTTAAAAAAATATTCAAATTATATTCAGTGGTGCAACAGCCCAAGGCTTACTTTTCCCATCACAGTTTTCGTGACGATGTAATCCTTCCGACGGGAAAACCCTCAGTGTTTAGTTCCCAAGCAAGTTTGGCACTCATTTATTGACCCACTGAGTCGACCTTTCCCAGCCCGACATTTGAACCCTAACCTGCGGTAAAGAAGCGCGATACGCTGCCTCTCCCTGATTGAGCTTCAATATTCAAATTAACTAAATATAAATTTTATTTAAAATAAAAAAGTTGTAATGAACTTGGCAAAAAATTAAATGGTATTGGTGGCATGTAAAAAAGTGAAATTACCTTTTATTGTACGACTTAAGTTCTTCAAGAATGCATCTTCAAAAATGTTAAACAAGATTCTCAAACGTTGGACTATATGAAATTTTCTGCTCAATACTTTTTAAATATATCTACAATAATTTATAAGTAACTATTTAATAATTCTAAAAGCATAAAGAAAAATAAAAAAATAAATTGTGATGTATTAATTGCAACTCATTAAATACAATTTGTGAAAAAATTGAAACATCTTAATAAAATTTTTCAATATTTGTTTTTTTCATCTCATAAAACTTTAAATCCAAATTTTCATGCAATTATTAAAATGGCTTGGCAGATAGTTAAGACTTAAAATTCGATTTTAAAAACGTTCTTCTTAAGAACTATATTCTTTTTTTACAATTATTAACTATCTAAAAAATGTTCAACGTTTAAAAAATACCTTACTTGCGCGAAATAATCTAGTACATGATCCCCTAACAGCTTTTCCCCGAATATACCTGGCATTAATGACTGATTTTAATGATATTCAAAACATATACCATATAAACTATTTTTTACTTAATTCTGCAATAAAATTACAATCTGCTTCAATATAATTACAATATTTTTATCAGTGTTTTGGCTATATTATGTGGTTAAAAAATTAATTCGTTCATCACAATGAGGGTAGCTTAGTGTTTAGAGCATCGGACTACAGACCAGAGAACTTGGGTTCGTAGCCCGATGCCACCAAATATCCTGCCAGTACACACGGAGTACGTGCTTGTTAAATCAGTGGGTCCGAAAGTCTTGAGGGCGGTCGCAACAGAAACAAAGGGTGCAGGATGCTGGAGAATATTTTCCACCCCTCTAGCTCATGCCTAAATTGGGGAGATAGAGATAGATGGTGTCGCTATCTAGCGTATTGAATTCACGGTTACAATGTGTAGGCCATTAGAGTCACGCGAAACACATCAAGTTTATACGAGTATATTCATCTCAGCTTCTGCCAGGGCGGCCAGATTTTGTTTTTGACAATACGCTACCTTCCGTCGAAAAATATTTCATGTCACTAATAAATTGTGGATCTTGAAGATGAACGCACGCGTATAGGTAGTCCGAAATTTAGGCTATACGTCAGAGATGGGCAAACAGTTCCAGGGTACGAGCTACTTCTAATTTTTTTAAGGTGTTGCGGTCCACCCAGTTGCATAGGGGCAGGGAGCTAAGAAAAGGGTTTACAATAATTATTATAACTTAATAATAAGTACGGAATATGTGTACTTACCTATATAATTACAAAAAAATTAACTTACTTTTAAGACCGCATTTAAAGCGAAACACAAGACACAAACATAGTAATAATAGCTACAAATAAAATAATATCAAAATGATTCAAAACAATTCTAAAGAATAAAACATTTTCATCTAATGTTAGTGCTCATAGTTATAGTCAGTAAAGACTTAGTCTGCATAATTTCAACCAATCTTGAATATTTCGGTATATAATTACTAACTGCTAATCGTCAGGCGGTTACCACAAAATGTCATGGTGGTCCACCGATCGAGCACGATCGACTTAATGCCCCCCTTGCTGTACATGTATTCCAGATTTAAATTCGATAAACTATGCTACAACTTCACTTGTTCTTGAGGTGAAGCCATTTTGAAATGAGGATGCTGCTAAACGTGAACGTTGTACCCTCTGGTTTGCATTTAATTTTTCAGAACTTTAATCTTTCTTTTATGGAACATAAGAAAAATTTTATAAACTTATTTTGAAAGCGTTGCCATACTTTTCTGTAACCCTTTACTTAAAATTGCCTCATTCTTCAACCGCTGCATATATTTTTTATTTTAGTTAAAGATATTTTCCATAAGATGAGACACATCTTAAAAACTATTTAATAATTAAAATCACTGAACTATTTTACATCGAAGTGAATAAGTATTGATAGTTTAAAAACATGTGTCAAATACCTTGTGCGTGTAATTAAGCTACGGCAACATTTTCACCAAAAACTATTTTTAGCTAATGCTAATTATTCGAGCGTCTTTCTGTGAGACTTTTCGTATTTATATAATTCCAGCTTTCTCAGATAACATTCCATGCCTAAAAATAGCTTCCCTTCAATGTTCCATTCAACTAGGAAAATGCAATCGTTACTTAAGGAGTCAATTTTGTTAAATGATGTTGAAAATTCTATTTGGAGATTATCTGGACGAATTTTCGGAGCCAAATACGTTACGTGGTAGTTATCCTTTCTGCTGAATCGATCAACCGGATTGCATTCTGTTCTTTAGGTCGATAAAACGAATGGAGTAAATGGGGAAATTTCATATTGATTTCTACTTCATTTCCTCGGGTTCTGAGCTCTCCCAATCCCATTTAATTCATCTGAAGTAGAAATTCTTATCATCCAGAGAATTCAATTTCTTTTATACTCTTCTCGAAAGTTCGCGATTAAATAATTTTACGAAACAAAACTCTTTCAAGAAAAAAATTTATATCTTTCAGCAGAATATGATTATTGTAAGATGAACTTATTAAACATAAAGATGAGACACTCGTTAAATGTATTTGAGAGAATTGAATCTTTCTTCGTTAAAAATATTAATTGGTATTCCAGGTTTTGAAGTAATCTTTATTTTGATACCTTTTAATTGGTTCTGTTATTATGAAGAATTGCAATGTCAAGAAAAAAGAACGTGTCGTTATATTAAAATTATTTTCTTTTCTTTGAAAAAATATTTATAAATCGATGTTAATTATAAAAAAAATCTGAGTTCTTTAAAACAATATTTAGAAAGCTAGAAAACATAAAGATGCATTTTTTATGCCTAAATGCATGCAAAATATTTAATGCTATAATTCAAATTCACAGGCAATATCCATCTGTAAAAATAATTCAATTTTTTGTTACTTTAAATGTTACCCTCCCTATCTATCTAACGGTGGACCAACTCCCCTTGTACAAATTACACAAATTGTAAAACTTTAATTTACATGTATTACGCAGTTCTAAAATATTCGTAGCCAATAATAAATATTTAAAAAAAATATCTTGGTGCCATCCGTTGCAGTTATTCTGAACTACGTCAAAAATTTATTACAGCATCACGAAAATCCTTTTTATGTAGAGGAAGATAAATTTCACAACAAAAGTGTTTAGCCAATAATTTTCATACGACCAACAGATATTTTTGAAGGTTTTCCATTTTTAAACTTTTGTCTTAAAAATAAAAAAAAATTCTCTGTAGAGAGTTGCAACGTTAAAAATTAAAAATAAATGTGGTAAATTCAAGGTTGGATTCAATGAAGTTTTTGTGAAACAATTATTTATTAATTTATATTAGGTTACAGAAAGACAACACATATTGTTAACAAAACAAATGAGAAAAGAACATGGATGGGTTTTTCAAAGCGACAAACGTTATCCCCTCACTCAGCCTCTGCTGAACATGTGTGCTCGTTAGAGGGCACTTCTGCAGCTTGGAACAGTCTGTTACAGTTAACATTAACATTGTGGTTACAGCTTTAAATTAAATGTTAAGTCGAATTTATAACAAAATTTTGCATTTTAACAGCTTTATTTTCTTGTTTTTTTTTTTTAAATATTGTTAAAAAATTTCTTTTTTTAAATCGTATATAAAAAAAGGTTTATTTAATTATTTTGGTTTGGAGTAAATTATTGGGTAATTTCAAAAAATATTATGCTTCGCAGAAATATTTAATCAATGCTTGAGATAATTGAACATCATTATATTAGACAAACACGAATTGGAATCGAGAATAGTTATTTATTCTACTTTTGAATAGTTCACTTTGAAAGTGATTTAACAATATGTCTATTTCTAAGGAAATTAAACTTAATTTTAATATAATTGGCATCTCTTCTTAAATGCCTTTATTAATCTTAATTATTTATTAGACTTAAATTCTTAATGCCCTTATTGTTTACACAAATAGTAAATTTAATTTGCAAAAATATGTTTTAACAGTGATGAATTTCTCTTATAATTCATATAAAATAAAATAATACTGATAAAAATTTAGCAAATTTTCAATCAATCCACTTATATATTGTAGTAATTAATATCTAATCAGGAATTCAAGAAATAATTAATAATCAAATTATCATTAATAATCATTATTAATAATTAATAATATTCAAATTATCAAAAGTCTTACGACAATTGAGAGGCTACCATATTTGTCCAGATAGATTTAATTCATAATTTGGCTTTCTTTTTGGCGTATTTTTGAATCAAACGATTTTCCATGCAATGAAAATGGACTTGGCGAAAATTTTTTGCTGAAGTCGCCAATATAGTATAGCTTTTCAGCGAAAATATTATCATATCGGGTTGCTATATTTAATCAGAACAAGAAAAATAAATTCGATCGTTTGGTATAAAATATAGTTTCAAATTTTATTAAAACTTGGATTTACTTTTTAAAATTTTATCATAAAAATTTAATAAATCAACCGTTTTTTTTTAATTAAAAAATAAATTTATTTTTCCTTTTAAAATTTAATTAACACAAATTTGTTTTTTTCCCATTCAGAATTTATGTCTTTTTTTTAAATATTAGAAAAGTTGTGTTTCATTCCATTTAAAATGAGGTTTGAAGGAACAAATCCGTTAAATATCTGTATTTACAATCAATAAATCGATTTTGGCCTTTTTTAAAATGAACTTTTTAATGTTTTCCTATAAAATATATGTTGCAAGTCATGTCAAAAATTTATTTTATGTTAATGATTATTGCTTCGATCTTAAATTCTTAGTGTAGCTTTGTTTTCCTAATAAACTCTAGTAATTTGGAATAAGCAAAGTCTGACTTTATCGATAACTTAGTGAACAGAAACTAATTAACCGCCACGGTAATCTGGATAACATAATTAAATGTCCTCAAGCGTTAAACGCCTCATCTAATCTTCCACTTTGTGATTTGTTTGGAGACAATAAATTCTTTTTGCTTTTCCTTATTATTTTCCAACATTAATATTTTGTTTTAGGCATTTTTAATCTTTAGTTTCTTAGCAAATATTTAAGTGTTTACATAAAATTGTTTATCTTATTTTTAAATAAAAAGAAACCAACTAATTATTAAGAATTGCCTTTACTAATTAGACTTTTCTCCATAATTAACTGCGATGTGTTTTTATTTTTAAATTTCTGTTGTTGTGTTTTAATAATATGTTAGACAATAATAATTAGCTATATAATTAGGCTCGATTTTTTTATCTGAAATTATAGTGTAAACTGTAACTATATCAAAAGTTTAAGCATTTTACACTTTGCTCTTTTATTTCAGTAAATATTAAATTAGTTACATAAAAAAATCTTAAGAAAATTTTTAAAATTATTTACTAAAGTGCTCAGAATTTTTCGTAATGAACTTATCCTATCATTTCCTCAGTTATTCTTACTTTTTTAAATGAGTTTTTGCAGTTTAATACACATTTCTTTTTTGCAAAACTTTCTCAACAAACTAATTAAGATAGCTAGTAAATTATTCAAATCATTCTTAAATATCTAAAAGATATTTTGCACTAATAGTCTGTGACTATAATTTTTTTCTTTCTATTTTTCAAAAATTTATATCAAATATTACATAACGGAGCATAAAATTATCACAATGAAAAAATTCTGAAGAACTTATTATTCTGTTATATATATAATTATGTATTTTAATAATTTTCCCTACTCTATTTATCAAACCTCTTTATCATGAAATTCGAAATCTATTCATCAGCCAAAATCAAGCTTTATTAATTCATAAAACTCTAAAACACTAATCTATAAAATTATTGAATTCTAAAATATAATAGTACTCAAAATTATTAGTAGGAAAATATGAAAAATTTAAAGTTTAGAAATAAATCCTAGTCTAGCTAATAAAATAATTTCAAAATAAATTTAATAAAAAAACCTCGAAATTCTATTCAGTATAATTTATTTAAAATCAAATATCATTAGAGATAATCATATTCAAGAAGTAGAACTTCAATAGAGATTCTTACTTTTCTTATTATTTTAAATAAAGTTATAATCGAATATATTCCAATCTATATTTTCTTGCAATGCTCTAAAAATTCGAATTTCAAATCTTTTAGAAAATTCTAAGCATTTGCTTGCTGCAAGAATATTGTCCGAATTATTTCTAAGCAATCATCATAACTTGGTTATTCATTTCCTTATGTTTTTGTTTCTTCTTCAAAGAGTCATTCAACCGGTAAATGTGACCCTCTTGTCAAGAAAAACACCTGCAAAGACAATATTGATCTGTCAAAATCGATGAGGTAAAAGTAGCCAAACACACTGGACGCTCGAACTTTTCTTTGCTCCCGAGTTTTGTCCGAGAAATAGATTTTTTCCCTTAAACACCACAACAAAGAGATCTTTATATATCGAATTGTAAAAGTATTGTTTTTATACAATTTAAGGGAAGGGAATAAAAATAAATTCGATACTTGAGTGATCGAGCGTAACATGATAGATTACTTGTTTATGGTTTATTGATTTCATTGATTGATTATATATTGTCAAACTTCAAATTGACACGATAGCTATCGATGAACATATCTTTCAAATTTGAACAGGGTTAAGTGATGAGGACGACACCTGAGCTGGTACTCTCCACAATTCCACATCACTCCAACTGGAGTACTTTGAGCCTCTATAAGTAAAACATGCATTAACTGCTGCAAGTTTGTACAAAGGAAAATTTTTGTCTAATATTATCTTTTATTCACACAAGAGGTAAAAAAAAATTTTAAAAATTATTTCAAACTTAGATTTGAAGAACATATTATTTGTTATGGTTTTCTTCCCTTCAACTTAAAGGTAACTCATGTTTCAAAATGAATTTAAATTTTCTCATTATCGATGATTTTAGTGTCTGCAAATGTCTGAAATAGGAGTGATGTTCATATAAAAATAATTATATTGTAAATTATGCGTGTGAGAGATTATATTTGTATATAAACATGAAGCGCGTTATGGGAACCATAACAAAATTTTACTAACTAATTTTTTTCCAAAAATTTTCAGTCATGTTGGCACCATTTAGATCATAATATGAAATCACATTACAGTAAAATACGTTTAACGCGAAAACGCATAAGACGAAATGTCGGTTAACACGAAATAATACAACGGTCCCGACAAGCTACTATGTATTTGCATGCATTTCCCCTTTAACACGAAACGAAAATCCCTTAACATGAAAAATTTCCCTTTGGGAATGATCAAAATACGGAAAACACCTGCCGCATAGACGAGAATTAAGAAGGGTGTGAAATGAAAGAGAGGTGGTTTTCACATGTTTCGTAGACAGGAGGCTAACTTGGCTTTGAATTATTCTCGGAATAGCCTGTGACATGAGCTAATTTTTTTTTATATCTAAGCTGCTTTCACAAATCACTACTTTCAAACCACACATAAACAACTCATCTCACATCAGTTATCTTTGGAATTCGGATATGAGTTCATCGCAGCATGAGAAAAATTAATGAGCTTGTGGTTCACGTTTTTTTTTTTTTTTTGAAAGAATTTTTGTATGAGTGCAATGGCAGAGAGCTCAGAAGGAAAGCAAACTGCTATTTCACTTAAAATGAAGATGGAGCTTATTAAGGCAGTTCATCAAATGTTTAAGAAAACGGAAATCTGTAAAGATTTTGGTATTGATAACTTTATGTAATAAAAAAAATTGGAAAAAAAAGATAGCAAATTACTGAAATTTTTGATGCATATTTCTCTGTCAAAAAAATGTGCTCTAATAAACTTAATTTTGTTAAAAATATGCTTCTTTTAATACTCTTTAATGCGAAATTCTTTTAACACGAAAGGATATTTCAATCCTTCTCAGTTTCGTGTTAAACGATTTTCAATGTAATTATACATGATAAATATAATAATACTAATTTTACATTCAACTACTTTATCATTAAGCAAAAATTATGTATAATTTTAAGATATTAAATTTCTGCATAATAAATTTATTTGAACTACAATGTATTTCCCTTTTTTTAATAAAAATTTATGAAAATATATTGAGTTGGCAACTAAGTAATTGCAGATTTCACTCATAGATGGTTTCAGTTGAAATTTTAGGTTTGCAGACGTAGTACAAATGTAAAACACATTTTTTTATTTGATAGTTGGCAATTCAGCTGTCAATCAGTAAAAAAAGTTTTTTGATCGGTTACGTAGTTTTCGTTTGGCGTTCGTTGAAAAATGGAAAATCAAAAAGAACATTTTCGTCATATTTTGTTTTTTTATTTCCGCAAAGGGAAAAACGCATCGCAAGCTCATAAAAAGTTATGTGCTGTTTATGGTGACGAAGTCTTAAAAGAATGGCAGTGTCAAAATTGGTTTGCCAAATTTCGTTCTGGTGATTTTTCACTCAAAGATGAAAAACGCTCTGGTTTTCCAGTTGAAGTTGATAACGACCTAATCTCAAAGCAATAATCGATTCGGATCGTCCCAGTACAACACGTGAGATTGCAGAGAAGCTTCATGTATCACATACATGCATTGAAAATCACTTAAAACAACTTGGCTATGTTCAAAAACACGATACATGGGTTCCTCACGAGCTGAAAGAAACACATTTAACGCAACGCATAAACAGCTGCGATTTGCTATAATAACGTAATGAAAATTATCCATTTTTAAAACGACTGATAACTGGCGATGAAAAATGGGTTGTTTACAACAATATCAAGCGGAAAAGATCGAGGAGCAGGCCAGGTGAATCAACTCAAACAACATCAAAAGCTGATATTCATCAAAAGAAGGTTTTGCTATCAGTTTGGTGGGATTACAAAGGAATTGTCTACTTTGAACTCTTGCCACCCAACCGAACGATCAATTCTGATGTCTACATTGAACAACTAACGAAATTAAACAATGCAGTTGAAGAAAAGCGGCCCTAATTGACAAATCGAAATATTCCAGCATGACAATGCAAGGCCACACACATCTTTGGTCACTCGGCAAAAATTATTGGAGCTTGGTTGGGATGTTTTGCCACATCCACCATATAGTCCTGACCTTGCACCATCTGATTACTTTTTGTTTCGATCTTTACAAAACTCCTTCAATGGTAAAAATTTCAATAATGATGATGAGAATCAAATCGTACCTGATTCAGTTTTTTGCTAATAAAAACCAGAAGTTTTATGAACGTGGGATTATGATGCTGCCTGAAAGATGGCAAAAGGTCATTGATCAAAATGGGCAATACATTACAGAATAAAGTTATTTAGTTCCATGAAAAAATTGTCTTTGATTTTCTAAAAAAAATCCGCAATTACTTAGTTGCCAACCCAATATATAGAAAGAAACCTCAAGGTATTCCCCCCCCCCTTTTATTTGCAAAAACGTTTTTATTTTTCTAGAAATGATTCATGTTGATGAATTTTTCATTTTAAATGTAACGGAGCTTCCAAATTAAAAATTAATTAGAATCGTTTTTGCTTTTTTATAAGCAATTCCTGAAATATAATTCCCAATTCGTGTAATCACACGCAACCTCAAAAAGAAAGTCTACAACTCCTCTAATTGAATATTATGTTGGAAATCTCATAAATTGTTCAAAAAGCGTAAAACACGCCGGTTAAGTGCTAAAATCAATTCATTTCTGGGTTGCCCGAAGCATACAAAAGACAAATTTAAGCGAATTATCGCGTAATGTTTACGGTCAGTCAACGGAAGATTGATTGCTTTAATGGCAGACCACAGTTTCTCTCTGTCTAAAATTACACATTAGTTTGGTGTTGTTTTGATGTTGAGAACAAAACAAAAGTAATAATAGGTTTCGATTTGGTTATTTATAGTAAAATATATTTGATGTAAGATAGAGATGTGTTTATGTTTCCTCTACAGTATTTTAAAGGTCATGAACCAATGACATTTAAATTAAATCAATGTATTTAAAATGACACAGATGTAATGCTCCAAGATGTACAATTCAAATTTTTTTCTTTTCCCTCTAGATTTTAATGCGAGTTAAAAATTAAATTTATTTGTTATATAAATAATTTATTTTAGCAATATATTTATAAAACAAATAACTTTAAGTATATACAGGATTTTTTTAAAAATTGTAATTAGTTTTAAAAGAAAAAAATTGTAATTAGTTTTAAAATTAAAATAGTGATTCTAACTATTTTTTGTTGTTTATTCCCATTAAAGTAATATTACGTATTCATAAAATATTTAATATATCCCTGCCTCAATTAAACTTAATTATATCTTTTCTTTAAATTACATTTTTCCTTTAGATCAATGGATCTTAAACTGTGGTCCGCGGACCCCCGGGGGTCCCCAGTGCATTTCTAGGGGGTCCATGAAGGTCTCTCATTTAATGTTAAGATTTCCCTTTTTTACAGACTGAAAGGTTTCGCAGAAAAATTGAAAGATATGCCATCCAAACTAGATCACTAAATTGCTCCCAGTGAAAAAATTCTTAGAGCTGTGTGTTTCGAATATAAATATTAATTCAGTGGTGGTTTTTCAAAATCATGGGAGTCCGCGATGTTAGAATGATACATTAAGGGGAGGACGCGGTGATCGAAAATTTAAGAACATCTGTTTTTTTAGATGATTTTAATATTGTATTTTTAATATTTTTTTAAGTAGAAGTAGCCTGGTGATTGAGGCGTTAGCTATGAAATTAATTGAAATCTGGATTTCACCAAAGCCATCCATACACAACGGCGTGTTGTAGAAGTTTGAAGAGTGGGTTGCAATAGCTCTAGTGTTGCGTCAAAGTGTAAAGTTATTAAACAATCCATCAATAATCAATTCCCAACACCATTTTATAGATTAATTGAATATTTACGTCGCACTGTTCAGCTACTCGAGGGCTTTTGGCGACGGACATCGTCATTTTGAACCATGGTCAACGAGGACGACACTTTAGCTGGCATTCCCCTCTCCAAACTACCAAAGCACACCAATAGGAGGACTTTTGAGCTCTCGACATATTTAACGTGCATCGCTCCCCTACACAGCAGGTCTTCAGCGGTACCAGGCTCGAACTCATGACACGCCGTCCCCGAGTCCGTTACCTTAACCACTAGGCTACCACGGCTATAGAATAATGGAACGAAAGGGTTTATTTTCTTTTATGGCGTGATACAGAAGCTAAGCGAATTTGGGGCAGTTGAACCGTGAATTTAACCTTCAAATGAGTATGAGTGAGTTTATATCAACATAGCATAATAAACAACATGAGTGCTATAGGTGACGGTCCTCATAATATTGAATTATGATTAAGTGACGAGGACGACGCCAGAGCTGGCACCCCCTTCTCTGAATCTCCACATTGTGAAAACGGGAGGAATTTGAACCTCGACGGATTTAACGTGGAGGTAAACCCAGCAGGTCTTAATTGGCATTAGGGCTCGAACTCATGACACATTGGACACGAATTCTTGACCATGACCTCTAAGCTACCGAGGCCACAATATGGATTGGAAGAAAATGTTTTCCCAATTAATTTTATTTTTATTACACTTTTGAATTACATAGGTACTGCATGATTTCATTAATTCATTGTATGTAATTCTTTATTTAATAGCTCTCTTGTTAATAAACTCAGTGTATTCTAGTTGGTTTGGTACGGTAGTTAGGAGAGAGAGAGAGGTGTTAGCTTAGGTGTCAACCACGTCACTTGACAGAGGTTCAAAATTACGAAACCCGTTGTCAATTGCTTTATAGCTCCTTACATTTAATAAAATACTCACTCATTCACTTTTGTTAAAATATTTTAATTTTTAAAATTAAGAAAATAATTTGTTTTAATAAATTTACTTAGAAATGTAAAAGTTTTTAAATATATTTATTGACAAGTTGTATAATTTCCCCCCTTTTTAACAATCCATATTTCACTATATGAGAACAATGTCTCCTCTTTCACATTTGGATTCATTGATTGTTAAAGAGAGTGGAAATCTCATTCTGTCTGCATCATTCTGTCCTCTATCGTCTGATGCATCATAAATATAATGTTGTTGTTTATTATCCTCGAACCACATCTGACATATGTCGAATTAGCTCCAGAAGGTTTCTGACCACCAAAAAATCCACAATAATAAAGAGATAGGATGTTAATTCCCTCTTAGAAAGTCCTATGCATCTCAGAATGTGATCCAGTAAAGCTGGATGGTCACAGCCTTTCTCGTAAGTGTGTGGTGGTGATGGTGGTGGGGGTTCTGCCACTATCATAGGCAAGACATTTTAAGTGGCCACTTGTTAGTCTAGACAGAGCAGGTCGCGGTCTGGATTATAGTCTACCCACGGTCACAATAGATTTCCAGTAGAGACAAATGTAATGGCTTAGCTTGTTGTACATTCCACAACAGCATAAATTCAATAGGATTAAACTAACTGAATATTCTCTAACTCAGGAATTTCCAAACGGTGGGCTTCGAATAGAGGGGGTAAAGAATCCCAAAATATGTTCATATTTAGCTAACATTTGCTCATGTATAGTTTCCATTTAAAAATAAAGATGGTAATTTTATAAAACTTTAAGGAACCCTTTTATATCGTTTATCATTTCTATTGCAGGTCCTAACAATGTGTTCGAAAATATTAATTTTCTTAGTCCCGATTATTCTAATATTACATTTAGGTTTAAATTAATACTTGTATATAAAAAAGTTGTATCATTCTTATAATTGTCGGTTTTAAAATACAATTGACTTTACATACTGAATTTTGAAATTTCTGCCTTTGCTTACGAAGTCAAATGAAAATGATTTTTTATGAATGATTTTAATGAAAATTAATTCATTCAGAAATGCAGCCATCTGTGTTTACGTCCCAAAATAATGTATGTTAAGATTTTTGTTAAAAACGTTAAACAAGATGACAGAAATGAAAAAAATATTCTTCACAGAACTTCATTAGATTTTAACAAAAATACGAGGGTGAGTCGGAAAATAAATTTCCCATGTCCACTGTGGTCAGAGTTATGTATGAAAGTCAAAATATTTAATGAGTCATTAAAGATAAGACATAACTTTATTTTTCCACATAAGTACCAAGTACATTGAGACATTTGTCTTACCGCTTGATAAGCTTCAAAAAAGTCCTCCAGGAAACACTCAGGGCTTTGCATACGGAAGAAGCGTTTAACGGTATGCTTGACTTCAGCGTTGCTTCCAAAGCGCCATCCGGCGATATTCTTCTTCAAAGCCGGGAACAGATGAAAATCACCTGGTGTGAGAGCAGGACTGTATGGTGGATGGTGTAGGCGCTCCAAGAGTTGCAATATGGTTTTGTATTGCCGTCGCCGAGAGTGGGCTCGCGTTGAAATCCAACAACAGAACGCCATATTTAAGAACCCCAGGCCAATTTTTCCGAATCCATCTGCTTGATCGCGGGTGACCTCTATCCGATGGTGTATCAGTGTCTTGCGCGTTCACCTGTTGCTTCGTCGTTCTTCCATAGCCGTTAAATGCTTCTTCCGTATGCAAGACCATGAATTTTTCTTGGCGTGCTTTTTGAAGCTTTTCAAGAGGTATGGCAAATGTCTCAATGCACTTGGTACTTATGAGGAAAACAAAGTTATGTCTTATCTTTAACGTCTCATTCTATATTTTGACTTCTATACACAACTCTGACCGCAGTCGACAGGGGAAACTTATTTTCCGACTCACCCTCGTATATAGATGGAATGCTCGGAATCATTTTGGGGAAATATAAAAGTGTTTTCAATAAACAAATAAAATACATTCTGATTTTTTAAAAACTTTCTTCTTTTTATCCTTACTTTCTTTTATTCAGGTAATTGGTAAAAACAACTCGACTTTTGCAATTAGTTTTTACTCAAATAGGCTTATTAGAGTTATTGCTTGTAAGGAGTGTAGAGTTATTGCTTTAACTCTAAATTCCTTACAAATGTTACTTTTAAAATTTCCTAAAATTTATAAAATTTTAATCTAAAAGAAATATATTATTCTACATTTCACAATATTTATTTTCCTATTTTGTGCAGGCATTCGTCACCTGAGGACCAAGCATGACGACCAATATTGCAGGGGTGATCTCTGTGGTATTCTTTTATATCATCATTCTGGTGGTGGGCATATGGGCAGGCAAGAAAAAGAAAACGCCCGGAAGTGATCTGGAAGAAAGCGAAGAAGTGATGTTAGCGGGACGGAACATAGGCATGTTCGTCGGAATATTTACTATGACAGGTAAGCTTCTTTATCAGAAATTTCTTTTTCATAAATATGTTACAGTTAAAGTAATAAACAAAGCTATTATTGAAAATAACCATGTTTTTTGGTAAATGTGGTTAGTATTAATAATGCCGCCCAGCCAGTAGGGTGGTTACGACACTCGGCTTGTAATCGAGGGGGCTCGGATTGGAATCCCGAATAAAGCATGGATGTATCTTTGGGGGGGGGGAGTTGAACTTTAGCCAGTGGGTTCACGAAAAATATTAGTGCCCCCCCCCCTGCAAAGTCAGCTTTCGGACCCCAAAACCCTAATATGTACTTGGCGTCAGTCAGGCTTTGGGCTCCCTAGAGTCCCTGCCCCCTCCCCACAACCCCACAATGCGGGGGTTGGGGGGGGGTACGTTACGCCTCTTACTTTATCCTGAAATGGTTTCTCGTCTCGAATGGAAAGCAACGCACCCCTTCTGTTCTATGCTGGGATCATCGTTTGTAATTAAGTTTAATTCTTTTGTGATTGTGTTGTAGTTTCTAATCATCTATCTCTCGTCTTTCGTATGTATCTCAGGATGAAACGCAAGATAACACACACAGCATTATTAATAACTGGTAATTAAATTCTGTCAATTTCCTTAATTATGCATAATTTATTTAAACTTCAACTCTAACGTAATTTTTATATGCCTACATGTTGAGATCATAAATCTGTCAGAGTAGACATTAGTAGAGTTAAGAGGTATCCGACTACTTTAAAATAGCGAAATGCTATTTTGTATGATTTTATTCTGTAGACCATCTTATTAGCTCTTTATAAAAATATAAATTTTTTTTTATTCTTCATTAACTAGAACAAAAGTTACAACTGTTTAAGTAAAAGCAGATTCCTATTCTATTTGGAAAATGTTGACCGGAAGTGGCATTTCAAAACCAAAAATGAAAACTTTTTCGGTTTTTCCGTCTCTTTTTTAAAAATTTCCTTTTAAGTAAAGTATATTTAATATTTTTTAAAAAGCTACAAAAAAGCTTCACTTATTTTTTTAATTCTTTTTTAAGTAATTTTTTAAATCTGGTAATTTTAGGATATCTGTTTATTTACTTCGCATCATCGTTCGATTTTGCTTCTAATTCCTGTATTGTACTATACTGTTCGAATTAATTGGGACAAAAAAAATTTTCTTGTTTGAGTTGGTATGTGATTACCAGTGATGTCCTGATCCACCTCATACCGATTATATCTGCCTTTAAAAAGTGTGACAGATCGACTTTGACGATAATTTATTCATTTTAATGTATCAGAAGCTCAGTTGTGAGCCTTTCAGTGGGACAGCTGAATTTTGTGTTGAGTAAAAGAAGTGTTACTTTTACTTGTTCAAAGATCACTCCGAGATATTATTCCGAGGAACCGTTCTAAAATAAATCGCTCTCAATGAACCCACTTCTATGACTGTGAGAGATATAACTATGGCAGTTGGTGTGATCGAATTAAGTGTTTTAAGAACATTTCAAAATTCTGGTTCATCGTCTCCCAAAAGAAAAGAAAAATGTGGAAGCTGGAACACTTTTCCAAGAATTGATAAAATTTTGATAGGAAGTAGCAAAATAAATCCAAAAAAGACAAGCATAGACCTTTGAAGGGGTTTATTGGATAATGGTGTTGAAGTGAGTACCTCAATTGCACGGATATGGCTTCTGGAAGGTAGTCTTAACTCAACAAGACTGAGGAAAAAATCTATTTCTAACTCAGAAAATGATGAAAAAAAAAGTTTAGCATGGGCCAAAAAATATCATGGAGTATTAACGATTGGAAGAAGGTGAGTTTGAGTGATGAAACATTTATTTGTGCAGGGATACATATATATACAAATCAAGTGCAGTTAGATGAAGTGAAGTTCAAACTGTTGCAAGATCATATCCTCATTTTGCAAAATATCCTTCTAAACAGATGTTTGGGGTTTTTTTCACAACAAATGGCCCCGGAAGCTTAGTTCCTCTTAAATACATAATGAATTCTGTCAAATATATAGAAATATTATGTAAAAGGATTGTTCCATATTCATGGAAACATTTCAAGGAACATTTCAACATGACTTGATCCTTAGTCACAATTTTAAATTGGTCCATACTTTTTATACCGAAAATAAAATAAAAGTGCTCGATTGGCTTGGAAATTCTCCAGGCCTAAATCCTATTCAAAACTGATGGCATATTCTCAAGAATCGTTTCGCTAAGATGAATCGCAGGCAACAGAACAAATGATAAAAAGGGCTATACTAGTGTGTTTCCAGATGAGAAATCAAGAACATGTGTACTACTCTAGTGGAGTTGTCAATGCCAAGATGGATTGAAAAGGTCATTTCTACTAAAGAAAGACATACTTCGTACTACAAGTAATATGCCAATTTTTTTTTGTCTATTTAAAGAATGTAATGATAAAAAACTAAGGTTTTAGAAAAAATTCCTTTTTTTCTATTTGTCCCAAATAATTCGAACAGTATAGTATCTTATTAAATTTAATAAAACATTTTCTTTGGTTTTTTTAAGGTTGCTTACAAACAAAATATTTTAATTGGCAAATCAAATATATCACTTATTTGATACATTTGAATCAAGATAAAAATTAATTATTTCTCTAAATAAAAGATTTCATTTTAAAAAGTATCCAATCCGTTTTTGCTCTTTAAAGTAAGTTAGATTTGTACCCCCATAAAAGATTGAGTAAATTAGAAGGAAGTTTACGATGCTAAAAAAGAAAATTCCCGGAAAATATGAGTCGATTTATTTTTTAAAAATAGCACGGTTGCTATCTCTAATAAACTCATTCATAAAATCATAAATTCTCCCTTCACTTTCTTAAGGAATCATTTACTGAATAACATCATTATTATTTTGGAATAAATCACATTCTGTGCCCATTTTAGATTTTATTCTAATTAATACAAATTTTAAAGGTAGCTTCTAAAACTTATTTTTTACTGCTTGATTTATATACAAAAATAAATTTTGGTTTTACCGAAAGAAGAATATTACAAATAAGAGCTCTAGAAAATACGGTTTTCATTACTGTGGTAACTTTAAAAGGTCAGCTTAATTCGAAATTTTGCTCACTTGTCTAGGATCGACACGAAAATACAATAATTTTAATATTTTTTTTCTATTGTCCTGACTAGGATCATCAGGATTAACGATTTCCCATCTTCAGATCCCATCCCGCATCTGGCGACTCATTTCAGATCCCATTTCCAGATTTGGCGACTAAAAGATTAAGTTACAACTTTGTTCGATTAACTGCAAACGGGTGTTTTTTAAATTTTTTAAACTATAATTTATTATTAAAGATCGCTGTTCCTTCATTATTTGATGTTTTTACTTAAATTTGCAAAAATATTCCATTTTATCAGCATCAAAATGTTTATTCTCAATATAATTTTATTGAGTGATAATTATTTATTTTTAGCAACATGGGTTGGAGGTGGCTATATAAACGGCACAGCAGAAGCATTGTATAACAGCGGAATAGTATGGTGCCAAGCTCCTTTCGGATATGCTTTGTCATTAGTGATTGGTGAGTAAAATTTATATTATTCATATACAACAACTGGGTAGGTCGTTTCAATTGTTAGTGTATCAAATTTTTACAGGATGATTATCTCTCTGGAGAATATTTTAGTGAATTTTATTACTAAGATAAAACATGGAGATATTTGTTCCAATTTTGTCAACAACGCAGAAAATCATGAATCCTCCTAAAGTATAATGCTTTTCATCGATTGTGTCTGTGTCCTATTCTATTAATTCTTGTTAATGTGAATCATATGTTATATATAATGTGCACATTCGAACAGTGCATATCTCACTTCCTGAACTTTAAAGTCCTGAATTTAAAGTCTGTTATCAGGTTTTACACCAGATTCAGGTTAAAATGCCGTCTGGTAGGCTTTAAATAAATTGTCCATAGTTAAAAAAAGAATGTGAATAAAAAAAATTCTTACTTATTATATCGGCAACCAATTTCGCCCAAGGAAAGGCATCGCCAGTTCAAAAAACGTCAACAAATACTGTCCTTCTTATTATTATGCGTGGAAAAGTTTCCCATTACCATTTGACGAAATTGGATGGAAGTATAATACGTAAATACCATAAAAGTTATTGAATAAATCAATTACATCTCGGAACGCTCCATACTTTTAATATCATTACAGATCCATATATGTATATATACATTTGAATATATAATTGAAATAATATGAGGGATGATAAAAACACAGGATTTTGCTTTAAAAGGATGAAATCTGTTGAGATGTTTTTATCTTTTAAGCAACTTAAAAGCCTAAAAGATAAAAACATCTCAATAGATTTTGCATTTGTTTGCGAATAGATGGGCGTTCTTGGAAATGAGTGGGCCGATTGGCTTGCAAAGGGTCAGATCGGCAGAGTCAATTTTGCTACCAAGCGCAAAATTGACTCTGCCGTTAATATTCCTAAATCATTTTTCAAGAAGATTATAAAAGAATGGTGAAGTCTTGGAACCAAGAATATCTCATTTCAAATAAAGAAAGCTTCACAAAGAAATTTTTTACAGCCATTAATAAGAGACTGACCTGCATTCATTTTTATACTAATTACAAAATAACCCAATTTCTAACTGGTCATGGCAACTTTAAAAGCTAATTGATCAAATTTAATTTAATTCCGTCATCTTCCTGTGATTGTTATATTGGAGGCGAGGAAAATGTAGAACATGTGCTCCTTCAGTGTTCCAAGTTTGAAAGAGAACGAAACATCCTAAGACTGGCTTTCAAGGGACTTAATACAAATTGGCCTCCGAATTTTCTTTCCACCAGAAGTGTTTTTAAAAAGTTCTGTGAATTTGTTGTAAATATTTGTAATCCTTCATAACCTCAAAGGATTTTTTCCTACATTCCTTTGTAATGTGTGATTAATACTTACATCTGTGAGCCCGTGTCATACTTTGTGGTGCACGGGATTTTATAATTGTTTTCAATTAAGAAAAAGGATGATTTACTTACAGTTCTTACAAATGACACAGGCCTATTATTCTAAATGATCTTTATTAGACAGCAGAAAGAAGCCCAATCGTTCCCCACTATTTAAGCCATCTCGAGAATTGCTCAAGCTTGATGCTGTTGAATTCTTCAGTAAAACTGTTTTGACTTCCTCCAGGTGACAAATCTATCTCCTTAATTGGGTTTGAATAAACTGGGAGTTTTCCACTGACTATAGAAGTTTTCTCTCAGGACGTACCCATATCACCAACTTAAGCCACCCATGGGGATCTTAAAAATAAATTTTGAGTCACTTAATATTATTTTTATACTCTTGATTTGATCTTGACAAATTTATTTGATTCTGTGTAAGAAGGCAGTGAATAAACGTCGTAGTAATGCGCACCATGTTAAAATCCATACTCAAATTCCTCTTTTAAAACTCAGAATCACACCAGGAACTGCTCAAATGCCTTCGATTGTGCGTTAATCTTTCTTGTTGGCTTTTTGGCGAAATTTTTCAGCCATGCTCTCAGCACGATTGGAACTAATTTCATGTCGGTACGCTACCCGTCCTTGACGTCATTTTGAAATCGTACCAGTTTGATCTTTAGCAGTAAGGCTAATATTATCGCCCAACTTGGTGAAATTTTAGAATTTTATTTGGAGGAAAACTCCGTAGTTAGTAAGTACCTATTTTTTACGGGGTCTCCTATCATAAATCATGATCTTAACGCCTATTTTTTTCTTGATTCCGACAGATATTTAAAAATTTATGTACGGTTCAGAATTTCTTCAAACTCTGTTTGAGCTATTTCATATCTACTTATACGTTATTTTCTCAGATAAAAAAAATCATAAGCAAATTCGCTGTTTGCTATTATCGCACATCATGATTTCACAATTTTTTGACAGTAGCAAGAAAACTGACTACTAAAACCCGTTCACAACATTTTATTACCATGCTCGTTTGGCTATTGATTTGTGATGGATTCAACTATAACTGAGAAACATTTCACTTCGATAGCGAAAAGTTCTCCAAAATTAGTTCGATTCAAAAGGGAGAAGGGGGGGGGTCTCAATCTCGGGATATTTTTATTCCCCCGTTAGATTAAATATATATAATCTAGCTATAGAATTATTCAATATTTTATGCACTTATTAATTCGTTTTTCACTGTAATCTCATTTAAGAAAGCAGAGAAAAATTACCTTTTCAAATGTTGAATTCTAATTGATCTCTGCGTCATCAGGTGGTTTGTTCTTTGCAAACAAAATGCGAGAAGAGGGCTACGTCACGATGCTGGATCCATTCCAGGATCTGTTCGGTAGCCGAATGGGAGGATTGCTTTTCATACCAGCCCTATGCGGAGAAGTATTCTGGTCAGCAGCTATTCTGGCTGCATTAGGTACGTTTATACCAAGTATTTTCCTTCAAAAAATAAAAACTGTATTGTAAAGTTTGATATATAAATTTTTCTTTAAAAAGTATACCATAAACCAATGTATCATTTTTTACGGTATATTACGTTATGTAATTTTCCATATTAAAAGAGTGCAATGTAATTGTTATTTTAAACAGAAATTACCATTTTAAATAATTATTTTGGTGAAATTGTCGAATCAGCCACTGGTCCGCCAAATTTTGAAAAATTGCCATATTGGCGCGTTTTAGCCGATTTGACTTCTTCCTCACTGATACAAAAATCAGGAGGGTTACCAGATTTGGCGCATTTATCAATTTGGCAAGAAAACGCTTGGCAGGATAAGTGGCTGATTCCACAATCCAACCATCATTTTTCCATTTTGACTCGGATATCGCAGATGCTCGACCGCCAATCACTTGCCAAAAAAAGACGTTTATTATTCTGTTATAGTAACCTGGGGTTTCCATCGCTGATATCGCTTCATTCCTGGCAACCCTACACACAGATTCGATATTTTTTTTATAAGAAAATGGTTTTAATTGTTACAGTAACTGATTTTAATTATGCTTAATTACACCAATTAACTAATCTGAGTAATTAATATTTGATTTTTTTATGAATACGCAAGATTTTTTCCGGTAATGATTATCATAACGTTCTCAGCCATGTAAAACAAAAATCTTTAACTTTTTAAAGGAGTTTTAAAAAAAATCATTTTCTTTCTTTTTTTATTTACTATCTTCTCTTATTTTTTTAAGAACCGATATTTGGACTTTTTTATTAAAAGCTTTTATTTAACTTACAATGTATGTATGTATGTATGTATGTATGTATGTATTTTGTTCGGGTGGAATCTTACAACTCAATTTTGAAGCTGATATCTTCCTCCCATTGAGCTGAAATTTTGTATACACGTTTAGTTTGGATGACAATGCATGTTTTGACAATTTATATTCCGATATTGCAATTAATTAAAAAGATATTAATTAAAAACATTAAATTAGTTTTGGCGCCAACTTTGATATATCTCCATTGTTGTAATAATTTTATTGTTACAACAATGACAAAAGTTGGCGTCGAAAATCGATTTTCAGCCAAACTGGAATTTCATAACGTTGCGCTATTGACTGTATTAATTAACTTTGTCTAAAAAATAAAAAAATCTGATGTAAAATAGGAATTTTAATCTAATATAAAGAAGAAGGTATTTAGATTTAGAGAATCTAAAAGCAGTGAATATTTATCCGTGTCTAATTTAGCTTATATTTATGAATTCTTTTCAAAAAGAATATTGGAATTTGTTGTTATTCGATTTGTTTCCCGGATACTCTCCCATCCCCAATTCATAAATATATGTTCTTTAATGTCTTTTTATTATACTTATTACTTACTAATAAAAAACAGCTTTATATTTTTATAAATTGAAAATAAATTAAAAGTAAAAAAGCTTTTTTAAAACAAGCTTTTATTTAAACGCGCTAAAAAGAATAAAATAAATTTTTCTTTAAAACTTTTTTTACTATCAACTTTTTCCGTCATTACACAATTTATATGATATAAAAGCTCGTCGCGAGATTAAAGTACTCTTATTTACTTAGTTTGAAATTTTTAAAAATTAAAATCAATCAGATCAAGTTATTTAATTTACTTGTTTATCTGCAGAGGTAAATCTCGCGACAAGCTTTTATATCATGTAAATTGTGTAATGATGGAAAAAGTTGATAGTAAAAAAAGTTTTAAAGAAAAATTTATTTTATTCTTTTTAGCGCGTTTAAATAAAAGCTTGTTTTAAAAAAGCTTTTTTACTTTTAATTTATTTTAATCTTAATTTTCGATTCTCTGATTTCTGTTTACATTTTCAGATCGTTCTTATGCGTGATACATTAGGCTTAGCTTGGAGGTTAGTAAACACGGTATTTGGTGCGCAAAATGACTGGTAACCGGAAAAAAAAACCACAAATTGGCGGTGGCCGGGCATTACGATATCTGTTCCCCAAATATTCTTTTGCGATATTTTCAGTGATTTCAAACACAAGCACAACAATCGTACAATAATAAATTTGCCAAAATATCTACACTGCTGGCCACCGTAAATGCAACACCAAGAAAGACAAGAGATAGCACAGCAAAATTTATTTTGTAGATAACATGTTGACCAAGTATCAAATGATTAAATTTATAGACTTCTGTGAAGTGTGGTTCCTGCCAGAATCAGTAGCCAGAGTAGCCGCCATTGTTGGAAATCACCGCTGCCACACGCCTCGGCATTGATTCAAAGAGACTTTGGATGTGTTCTTGGGGTACAGCAGACCAAGAAGATTCCACACGTTGCCAAAGTTGATCTGGTGTGGCAGCTGGGGGTGTAATCTGGGTCAATCGTTGAGCACCCATGGACCACATGTTTTCTATCGGTGAAAGATCCGGAAAGAGAGCCGGCCAGGGAAGAAATTCAATCTAGTGATTGATGAAGGACCTTTGGACAATGCGTGCCAAGTGTAGTCGCCCATTATCCTGTTGAAATATGGCTGTGGCCAAGCCCTGAAGGTAAGGAAGGACAACTGGCTCCAACACCTTGGAGATATAGTTTTGGCTGTTTAAAGTACCGGCAATGCGTACTAGAGGAATGCGAGAGTAATATCCAAAATACCACCCCATACCATAATACCTGGTGCAGGACCAGTGTGGTAGTGCATAACGCAGCTGTTCAGCATCCTCTCTCTACGGTGTCTCCAGACTCGAATCCGACCATCGTGGTGTTGCAGACAGATGCGTGACTCGTCAGTAAAGACAACTTCATTTCATTCTGCCGCTCACATTCTTCTTTCCTCGCACCATTGGCGGCGGAGATGTCTGTGGTTCTGCGTCAAGGGAGGACCAAGCAATTAACGTCTTGCAGACAGATCACTCTGCTGTAAACGGCGTCGAATGGTACGCGCAGTCACTGAATGATGCGTTACAGACTCAATGTGCTGTACTATGGTTCGTGATATGACTGAGCGATCCGTCACTGCCATGCACACAATTTGCCTGTCCGTATACGAAGTGGTGCACTGAGGTGGATGCAATCGACCAGGTCGGTCCGTCGTACCCTCCTGCATCCAACGGTCACATATCCGCATTACAGTTGTTTGGTTTCGTCCAACACGACTACCGATTTCCCTGAAAGATAATCCACTATCTCGGTAGGTCACTATCCTTCCTCTGTCGAACTCCAATACTTGATCAAAAGCTGATCGCTGTTTTCTACGAGACATAACTGATCGTTTTTTGAAAAAACAACAAGAAAAACACAATTGCCGAACTTGAAATCGTCGAAATCTCCGAGCCTTAAATAGCGCTTTGAGGTGGCGCCACAGGCGTGCGTGATGTGTGTCTGCGCTGAAATTCTAATCATTGCAATATCTCACCTCCACTAATGCATGTTGTAAATTTCATGTTATTTACGTGCTTCTTTCATGGTGTTGCATTTACGGTGGGCAGCAGTGTATCTGTAAGTACAATTTATTGATTAAGAGAAATAATTTTTTAAACAATAATTGCAATTATTTACTATTAACAACTATTATTTGCTTACAGGCGCAACAGTGAGTGTCATTATTGATATGGATAATAATACATCTATTATCCTGTCCGCCTGTATTGCTCTGTTCTACACTCTGTTTGGCGGGCTTTATTCTGTTGCTTACACTGACGTTATTCAACTGTTCTGTATATTCATTGGACTGGTAAGAGAATTTTCCTTCTTTCTTATTTTGTATGATAAATATTTTTTGAAATAATTCAATCAAATTTTATTTTTAAAATCGTTTTAATGGTGTGTTTCGTTAAAAAAATGAAAATCTTTACAAACCTAGTTTTGTAACAGTTTTGTTGTCACTCATCTTTTCTGATGAGAATGCTTATAATATGGTATTTTGTTATCCGTCTCTATTTTCTGTTCATTAATTTATATTGGTATATTATAACCGTATGCGCTATCCACGCATTCCATAGAACAGCCACTTTCAATAACCTCTTTGTTGAAATACTGAATGTATAATAGGAGAATAAAGTCGAATATATATATAATATAAAAAAAAAAAAAAAAAAAAAAAAAAAAAAAAAAAAAAAAAAATAAATATATATATATATATAACGATATTTGTGTGGAAACCCAGAGATGAAACTGAGCTACCTCTGAATGTAACTATATTCCAGTTCTTGGAGCTTTTTACTATACTATACTGTTCGAATGTATTGGGACAAACAGTAAAAACCGTTTTTTTTTCTAAACCCTTAGCTTTTAATCGTTACATACCTTAACCAGATATAAAAATATCTATATTATTACGAAGTATGTTCTCCTATAGCAGAAATGCATTCTTCAATTCGTCTTAGTATTGACTTCACTAATGTAGCACGCATATTCTTAACTTCATCATCCTGGAACCACACTAGTACAGCACTTTTTATCATTTGTTCTTTTATCGTACAAGTTATCTTAGCTAAACAATTCTTGAGAATGTGCCATAAGTTCTCAATAAGGTTTAGGTGGTCTGGTAAATAATGTTTCCAGTCCAAATAAGAATTATTTTCCCTTTTAAAAGTCTGGTCCAATATCGAATTGCTTAAGAAGCCATATCATGTTGAAATGTTCTGTCAAGTGTTTCCATGGATGGAACAATTTTACTGCGTAATATTTCTATATATTTGACATAACTATCATGCCTTTAAAAGGAACTAAGCTTCCAGTGCCATTTGTTACGAAAACCCCCCAAAATATTTGTTTAGAAGGGTACCTTACAGTTTGTTGGATATGGTCTGGCAGCAGAGTTTTCACTTCACTTCGAGAAGAGTTTTACCTTCACCATGTACAAATAAATGCATTTAATCGCTGAAAATCATCTTCTTCTACTCGTTAATAGTCCATGACCGGTATTTTTGGTCTATGCTAAAAATATTTTCATCATTTTCTGAGCTAGAAATTGCTTTTCCTTTGTCTTGATGCCTTACGGCTAACTTCCAGAACCAATTTCGGCAGAGTTGAGGTATTCACTTCAACATTATGATGCAATAAATTCCTTTGAAGGTTTCCGCTTGTCTTATTTTGATTTATTTTGCTATTTATTAGAATTTTTTTCAGTTCTTGGAGTAATTTTCTGTTTAAGCACACATTTTCCTTTTCATTTTGAAGACGACAATCAGGAATCTTGAAATGTTCTTAAAATTCTTGAAACACTTGAGTTGCCCTTACCAACTACCGTAGCTATATATCTCACAGTCATAGAAGTGTGTTCATTAAGAGCGATTATTTTAGAACGCTTCTTTTGAGTAATATGAAAGTAAAACATTTTTACTTCCTTTAAGTAAAAAATGGGGGAAACTTATTTTTTCTCTTTATACATTTCTGTCATCGTGAATACCTAACGTGAAATTAAAATATCAAAGAGAAAGCTTAATTTCTGCAAATTTAGTTACATTCAAATAAAATTAAATTAAAATATCTTTCTGAACATTTTACAAATTAAAAACACCTTTGAAGTGTGTCACAATGAATTCTAACTTATTCTGCTTTCAGTGGCTGTGTATCCCATTCAGTCTGACAAATGACGCCGTCGGTAGTTTATCACTGAAAGACACAGACTGGATTGGATCAGTTGAACCGGCATATGTCGGTCAATACATGGATTATGGATTGTTGTTAATACTCGGAGGAATACCATGGCAGGTAAATAAAATTTTACCAAAAAATACATTTTTACGGTGTTGAGAGTGTTTTAAATAATTATGACAATTCCATTGATTTTTAATGTCCGAAATCGTTCTGATACAAAAAAAAAACCAACTTATAGTGTGTTAATATTTAAAATTTTAAACTTTTTTTCCCTTACAACCATTTTTAGTTATAATTTCTTAATAGTGTTTTAGAAAAATAACGCACTATTTTTTCTCTCTTAAATGGTAATTATTCTAATATTTTATTTATGTTATAATATATCGTCTGCCGATATAATTTTTCTGCTTTATGAAATCATTTGTTGTATCATTGGTGAATGAAATTTTAAAAAATAAAAATAATTCCATTTTGTATTCTGCCCTATAATTATAACAATTGCTAAGGAACTAAATATTAAATAAATACTTGTTCCATTTTGCGCACGTATTCATGCAGTATAATAGGTAATATTTTCGGTATTTAGAGGTATTAATGATGATATATTTCAGCTTCATTCTGTTCATGTTACTTTGTATGAACTCAGTTACCACATTTAGAATTCTGATGCATTTTTTTAATTGCAAAATATATTTGCGCATTGCATTTCATGAACTCATATCTCAAGACATCCTGAAAATTTTGCTTTAATGCATTTTATTTCTTTTCAGGTGTACTTTCAGCGAGTATTATCATCAAAGACTGCCTTCAGAGCCCAACTCTTATCCTATGTTGCAGCTTTTGGTTGCATCATAATGGCTATTCCTCCAATGATCATTGGCGCTGTTGCTAAAGCCACAGGTAATTGATCCAGAGGAGAATGATCTGGTTAATGCTAAAATTGATATTGATATAAAACAAAAGAGCAATGATTTAAATTAAATTACGTAAACCATCAATCAAATTTACAAGTCGAGTAAATATTTGTAATTGACAATTTATTTCTTTATCTCTGACAAATTTTCGTTGTTGGAGAGCTACTGGGTGCAATTTAATTTCGGAGTGTGTTATGCGCGCGAGTTACGATTATTTATATAATATATATACATAATAAACATACAGGGAAAATTGTTTTTAGATTAAAAGAAAAGGTAAAAGTAATGAATAATACTTACATTTTTGCACATATTGATAAATTTAGGAATTTATGCAAGACAAATGTATTCTTTTCTGTGATGTAAAAACATATCAATATGCAAGAAAAATCTTATGTGCTTAAAAAAAAAATTTTTTTTATTAATTGCACTCGTTTTTTGGTTGATTTCAAAACTTATTTATTAAAAATAAAAATTCAGGCATTTAAGATTTTAATTCAGTATTTTGATGAAAAGACTGGAAGCGCGTTCCAAGACCATTCAAACTTTGAATATCCAGATTCATTACTAAAAAATTAGAAGGTAAAAAGAGTGACATGCTTTTATTTCTTTATTTGCTTTTTTTTTTCTTGAACTGATTGTTTTTTGTTACCTATTTTATTATTTTTTGCCTTGCTAATTTGCCAGCTTATTAATTGTTAGTTCAATTAAATTTTTTAAGCTATTTCCAAAATTTTCTCTTCTTTTCTATTTAAATTACGATAAAATAAATTCAATATTTTCTGGACGAAGTTGTAGTTTAAATTCTGACATATTCATATTCGTTTTTTTTTTTTTGTTGTTGATGGGAACTCAAAACTATCGAAGAAAAAAAATTCAGAACAATAAATCTGTTGTAAAACAATTTATAGCACATACACATACGTTAATAGTTTTATAAACTCCTCTTTTAGTTTATTTACTTATGCAAACAAAATTAGGATGTATTATCTGTACTCAGATAGATAATTGCTTTTGTGTATAAAATAATACTAGGTTAAATATTTATTATGATTATTATTTAACATTTATTATATAATTTTCATTTGAATATTAAAAAAGGCAAAATTTTATGATATCCAAATGAAAAATGTGGTACTTATCTATTATCGTAACCGTATTGGCGACATTATAATTGGATTCCATACGACGTATGCAGAATTAGGGTTACCAACTTGGCGAATAATTTTGGACGTTGGGATTGTTGCGATAGTACGTAGGTACCAAAAAGGTTTAATAATAGGGGATTCATACATTAGTCTGCTAATATAATCACGAATGAGGTATTTTATATATAAAAAGTTTATTAAGAAAAGACAATGCCGGTGTAAAAGTGGCGTCAGGAGAGATAGTAAGTGAGATCAAACTATTAATAGTTCTCAAAGTATGATTAACAATTCACCGACAATTACTTCCTTTATAGACGATGATAATTTTATCTACGAATAATTAAACTTTAGTCTGTAATTCGCTTTACACGGTCTGCGAAATCTCGTTAAAATTAAAATGCAATAAAGTCCTTTTCACGAATCATTAACGGATTGGACCTTGGGCTTGATAATTTAAGCATTACTTAATTCGAATTCTGTTAAATGCTGTTGAAATCACATCATAAAACGGAGAGAAAAAATAAATAGCTTATAGGATTTGTTTCGCTAATTTGGTTTGGTCTCGTTAATTTAAATATTCCAGTTATTTCATAAGTCTAAACATCCTAGTTTTGAAATTTTGCTTTGTCGTTATTGTATATTTTTATTGATTAAACAAAGAGCCATTAATTATAATTGTCTTTTTGAATTTTCTTAATTAAACTCACGGATAATAAAATTAGCGCACCAAGAAGGAAACAAGCCATAAACGCAAAATTTCGAGTATAGTGGGTGCCAGTATTTATTGATCCAAATTGGGTGTAAATGCGCCAAGCCACATACGTTGAAGTGGCGTTGAAATCAACAAACAAGGTTGATTTATACGAATAAATTGATAAATAGTGGAACAGCTGTATACGGATTAAAAATTCACCTATTCCAGATAACTGGAGGCTAATCTCATTATTTTCTATAATTTAAGCAAATTCACTTTTTATTTTTATTAGATTTAAATATTTCATTAATCAAAAGAAATATGAGTTTCTAAACATCTTTTTACTATTCAACCACTTTTAAAATTTACAAAACTAATATCCTCAGATTTCCAAAATACACTAACCACAGCCCGAATCTTTCTGGATACACAGAAAAGGCTTTCGATAGAGTCTGGATTGAAGGTCTCACTTTCAAAACTACCCCCTCCTCATGTCCTCCACCTCATATCCAATTGCTGCTGTTATATGTATTTAACGGGCGTATTCAAGTTAAAGTATAACAGAACACATCCATCTTCAGGGGCATTTTAGCAGGTATTCCCATGAATCATTACTGGGTATCATTTTTTTCCATTTTTATATCAATAACATTTTAGAATATACATTAAGAAATATCAACATGTATACAGATGTCGCGTGAGATTTCTACGTCCAAAATTTGTTACATGCGTATCAAATAAAAACTTAAAATTACTTGAAAAATAATTCGATTCATAGAAAATTAAAACTAGTGCAGAAATATCTGCAGCTGTTTTATTTATGAGAAAGAGAAAAATTATTTCACCTCTACATTATACAATACAGAGATTCCGTGATCAGGAATATTTTAAGGCATGGGCCAACGCAGTCTTGAGGGGAGAAGAGTTTCGTTCTTGGCTCGACCTCGTGTTAAGATCATGATCTGAATAGTTTTAATCGTCAAATGATGTTTCCTGATATATTCTCCGAAAAACTTTTGAACTAATGCAAACTGGCAATTGTAGTAAGACGACATTTTTAATCCATGTCTAGGTCAAGGCCTACCACCATGCACCATCATTACTCCTCTAGTCGAAAGATGACAGTTGGTTGAGTCGATCAGAAATTTCTAGAAATGAACTGAGTTTGAAATGTGCCTCATCGTTGGTTTGAAGAGCTTAGAATGATCGCTGCTCTTTATTGCTCGCTAAGGTAATCGTTCTAAATATGCCATCAGTAATTGTTGAGCGTGAATGGACAATTGATAGTATTCAGGTTCGGAGTTCCGGGTCTGAACGGAAAACGTAGCGAGACGATTGGAGAATCGTGTGCAAAGCACTCATGGACCCTACAATGACTATTTTCCTTTTTCTAGAGTCTTAATAATTCCTGTTCATCCATCAACCATTTCTAGATGTCTCAAGGAAGCAAATCTGTGATCGAAGCCCTTATGTGTACTGCTTTTAAACCGCAATATTGAAGGCTTCATTTACTGTGGTGCCAAGCCAGACCGACGAAGAACGCCATAAATTTAGAATCTGTGGTGTTTAGGGATGAACGACCCTTCTTTTTGGGAAACTGATTTTCACTGTGCATAAGAGTGTATGCATCCTAGTAACCGTAGGTCAGGCGTAGTTGTAAAGCGAAACAACTCTCCCACATTGCGAGTATAATATTCTATGGGCCTACGGTAACCCCTCCACTCATGGTGATACCTAGTACGTTAATGACCTAACAGTAAGTGAATGAGATTCTGCGTGTACATGTGCTCCCATTCCTGTCTGGTATTCCAAGTGCAATTTACCAGAAGAATAATCAATATCAACAAATGGTTCAACTTGCTCAGTACTTCCTTTGTCAATTTCAAACGCATCTATGACCTGCATAGGCGGGGTATAAAGGTTAGTGATCTAATTACTGTGCCATAGGGCCTGTGCTCGAATTCCGATGAAGGTATGAATGTTAGTAAATGTATAGCGCATGTATCATGTGGGTACTCTAAATATTCGTCGAGCCGAAAGCCTTGCCGAGAAGTCAGAAGAAAAGGAAGAGTGGTGGGATGCCTCTTGATCCCTCCAGGGTGTTCTTCCTCAAAATCGAGGTGAAATGGAGCCAAAACGTGCTGTCATGGTGCTCAAAGCTTCGGCTAAGAACTGACATAAACTAGCCCCTTGCCGCGATGATTTTTATGGACGTCGATCCAACACCATCGATCGGGTGGCACTAGAAACAACAACAACACAACGGCACAACCATATAAAACGCCAGTTACTGCCGTGCCCCTATCTGCATGATTTGTTGAAGCTGTTCAATATTTACTAATCTTTCTACTCAGGGAAACATGATACATCTATTTAATTTTATGCTAGAGCGTGATGCGTCCTAGATCGAACGCCATTTTGTTGATGGCTGGATGTTTTCTTTGAAATTGTATAATTGTATTTTTTTCGGATCAAATGTATATTTTATTATTTTCATTATCCATGTTAAATTTTAATTTAGTTCATCTCTTACTCCTTGGTGCGCTAACTTCATTGTCTGTGAGTGTATATGCCTTTACGTTTCGGTTTCCACAAACTTTAACGTATTTTGTTTCTTTCTTTTTAGCATGGAATGAGACAGACTTCCCAGGAACTTTACCATTGTCCAAAGAACAGACTTCTCTGGTCTTGCCAATGGTCTTGCAATATTTAACGCCGGCTGCTGTTTCCTTCGTTGGACTCGGCGCCGTGTCAGCAGCAGTGATGTCCTCTTCTGATTCCTCCATCTTGTCAGCCGCCTCCATGTTTGCCAGAAATATCTACAAACTTATTATCAGACAGAATGTGAGTTTTCAAAGAATTCTGTTCCTTTTATCATATTGTATTTTGTTGTTTGCCGTCGATGAACTTATTTTAAGTTTAAGGAAATTATTTTATATAAGTTAAGGAAACTATTTTACTAAAGAAAAAAAATGACTTCCAAGTCATTCAACGCTTGTATCAATATTTGTGAAGAGCCCATCCATCACGGGAAGATCCTACCACATTGGATGGGAAAAATCCTTTTTTAACTGTCCTCGAGCTGAAACTACCTGAAAAGCAACAATGAAAAAGCGTGTTATACTATCGCTAGACTTGAGTAAGATATGTTGCATATACTGTCCAGCATTTTGCCCCAGAAGTTGAAAGCGATAAACAACAAAGCGGAGTGTCTCAAGGGTCACGTTGTGAATGTGTTCCGTAATTCATGCCTTCAAACCATCAAAATTTGCAATTGGGCCATTGAGCACAACAGTTTTTAAGGGGAATCGGAACACCCTATACAGATAATGTTAAAAAGGCCTTTTTCGATGTTCCTTTTCTAAAAATCTGCTGTAAATACAAGTCCCAAAATTTTTTTACAAGTTAAACATAGATTTAGTATTATACTGAAATGAGCTTTTTTTTTAAAATTTTCATTAGTTTTTTTAAAAAAATTTTATTTCATGTATTTCGAGAAAACAAAATTTTTCGACAAAAAAAATTTATAAAAAAAATATATATACAAAATTTTGCTAAAAGCTCATTTCAGTAAATACTAGAACATACAAAGAATGTCTCATATAAATTTTGTGGACATAAAATATATACTTTCTGAGAAAAGGTACATCGAACCTTCAAAAATGACATTTTGAGAAAAACACGTTTTTATAAAAGAAACTCACCTTATCAAAACATTCCAGCTCCATATTCCAAATTTTCAGCATTTTTTGAAAATTCACCCTCTTGTATTATTCTTTTAAGTCTTTTTATCTTTCTGACCTCTTTAGTTTTTTGTAAATTGGCATATCTTGCCCTTGTAATCCTCTCTTTATCGAGACGTTCCATGCAGCATGTCGCATAATATCCAGGCTCTATGTTTAGTTTTTTCAAAATATCCAACTTTGTTGCATTCCCTTTATTAAAGGATGCAATATCATTATATGTACCAAAGGAAAGTGTTTCTTAGTGCACGAATGTCTTTTTGGGGACACAAGACCAAATAACATTATTAATGCTTTCATTTGGATTCTGCGTGTTCCCATGTAAGCATTTTTTTAGTAACTCTGGATCATAAAGATCCCTAAAAATAGGCCTAATGGCTTCCACAACAGCAACTGGAAGTTTATGTTTGTGGAGGTAAACTTTATTTTCCAATTGTACCTTCTTATAACGGTGCCACGTATCAAGACCTGATTGACAAAATCCATGTTGTGGATTTTCATCGGTTGATATTTTGTGAAGAAATATTGCTCATATAGCTTGTCGCATATCCTTCACACTTGACAAATTTCTTCGAATGGCAAGGCCATAATAGGTTTGCAATTGGTCAATAGATGTTTCCGTTAATCTATTTTTTCCACATAATGCCTTGCCATCTGACAATTTTTTACCTCTCATCTTTGCTTTGAAACGTCGGAGGCGAGATCCCATCCTTTTCATAACATGGCCTATACACTCAAGTTTTGTGATCGTAAATTATCACCGCATACTTTATTTTTCACAATGTTATCAAAAGCTTTGGAGTCTCCATCTCCAAAATATTTCGTGTAATGCACATCATAGCGTTGAACAGAGCGCTGAAATATCGATAGAACTCCATCGACTTCCATTCGTTCACTATACCCGTCGAAGTTCTTCTTACAGACTGCTCCATGTTTCTTTTTGTCATTGCAAACACAATGTTTCGATAATATTTGAGTGTCAATTACTTTTCCCCCGTGTCCACACTCGTAACTGTCACGACACCATTCATGGAGGAATATCCTCTCTTCTGCCATGTTCCATCAACCGCCACAGGAATGTCTCTAATATTCTGATTTTCTTGCACTGCTTCTTCTATGGCATCTTTCATCGTTGCATCACACACATCCTTGGTTGCACCTAACAGCATTTTATTATATTTTGAGAACTTTGTTGGTGGGGGTGGTAAGTTCATGATTCCGCAAAACGTTCGTGCAGCTTCTGCACCTTTCCCTATGCATCTCATTGCATAAACAAACCTGGTGTTTATTTCGTAGGTGCTGGGTTTCCCAATTTCAGCTTTGCACTGCTTGGAGGAACAAAACTTGTAGCTATAAACTGCTAAAATCACAGAGTATATCAAGTTCAACAGCTCCACCTGAACAATTTTCTTCACAGGAAAGGTTAAGTCCTGTTGCTCCACACTGTAAACATTTGACAGCCTCAGAAAATACACCAGCTAAAATATTTAAATCCACAATAGTATTTTTAAATCCACTATTAAACTCACTTTTGTATGAGTTATTTAAATTGCTAAGTTTTTTTTCTGAAGCAGAAACATTACTATTAGAAGCAGAATACTGCTGTGGTACAGAATCACTTGTCACTGTTGATTCGGAAATACTTCTTCTTGCCTTGATTAAAATTACCTCGCCTTTTTTTTAAACTTTGCTGCTAGATCTAGGCATTTTAAATATAACAAAATAATACTAAAAATCAAAATAATAGCGTTGTAATTAGCTAAGTAGGTCTAATTACTATAAACACAACTTCAGCAAAACAAACAGCGTTTGAACGAACGATTTTTTTCAAAAATACAAATGTAAACAACGTATAATTAGTTGTACCTCTGAAGCCGTTCTTAGGAAGAAAAATAACTGAGGCTCGGCAGCTAGCATCACGAAAGTAATTTTAAAAATGACGTCAAACTTCTAGCTGACCAAAGAGGAAGTGCAATGTTTACCTTTTTTCTGTCCATTTAAATCGGTGACGTGCTTTTAGATGATTCTTTAAAAATAAATTTTAGTACTTCTAATTATGCTAGAGATTAAAATGAGGTATTTTTGGAAAGGTAATGAGTTAAAGAATTTAAAAATGCAATAATCTGAAATTGACAAAAAAAAGTTTTTTAGCCTTCCAACTCTCTTAAATAGAAATCGTAAGAGTTTAGATTCGGTGATTGTGAAAACCAGGCTGTTAGAAAATGACTGCAGATCATTCTATCATTTCCGAAATATCTTCTGAGTAGTTGTATCACTGGTTTTGCAACGGGCAGAAGAGTGGTATCTTCTGATTAACATTGGAAATTTTTTATGCCATATCTTTTCCACTTTCTTCAAGTATATTCAGTTTAGACTTGAAATCCTTCTGACCAGTGGTCCTTTTTCACAGCATTTTGAAAGTGAAACTTTAATTATAATCCGAACTGAACTCAGTGGCGCAACAGCCCATGAAGGCCAAGGCCTACTGTGCCTTTCTCAGTATACGCAACCTTAGGCTTTGGGGTGCTTGTGCAGATGTTTCGGTCAAGTGGTAACTATAATCACCTTGTATATAAATATGTAAGAATATGAATTTCTCATTAAAACTCAACCAAGAATAAACTATTATCAAAGTATCTGATACTGAAGAATATAGAACATACAGTCGATCTAAGAGTATCAGCACTACTATTTTGAAATATCTTTAAAGAATATGTATATTCTATTTTTTATAGTGAGAGTTAAATACAGGATATAGCTTTGACTTATAATGATTTATATTTCGTTTAAAATTAAAATAACCGAGAAGATTATATTAACTGTCTAACGTTCTCTTTTTTCTTTCACAGGCTTCCGAGACTGAAATAATCTGGGTAATGAAGTTCGCCATCGTTTTCGTCGGCATCCTTGCCACGGTCATGGCCCTCACCGTAAAATCAATCTACGGCTTATGGTACTTGTCCTCCGACTTGGTCTACGTGGTGCTCTTCCCCCAACTCGTCTGCGTCGTCTACTATAAGAAGTTCTGCAACACCTACGGATCCCTGAGTGCTTACATAGTGGGTTTCCTCCTCAGAGCCCTAGGTGGTGAGGACATAGTCGGTCTACCTCCCCTTATCAAATACCCCTTTTATAGTGAAGAAACTGAAGAGCAGTTGTTCCCCTTCAGAACCCTAGCGATGTTGATGAGTCTGACGACGCTGCTGGTCGTATCTAGAACCAGCAAATGGCTCTTCGAAACTGGACGTATCCCCCCACAGATGGACATCTTCCACTGCGTCGTCAATATTCCTGATGACATCCTCAAGGTTCAAGAACCCCAGGAGGGAGAGATGAGTGTCCTGAATGCCCATTTGACGAAGACCTACCAGTCGGAAATGAATGGGAGGGTTAATCCGGCGCTGACCCTCAGCAGCGATGAAGCCGAATCCGACTCGCCTGTGACCAATATGCCAATGCCCCCACCCTACAGTGCTAAGCCCCCTTCCCAAAACACGACAAACTTCTAATGATTTTGCAGCAAATCGACGGGAGGGCTCATGTGATGGGAGCGGTGTTAGTCTTGGCAGTCGTTTGGGTATTTCTGATTTTGTTTTGACAGATCTCACTTGATTAAGGTTGTTTTAAAAATTTGATTTTAATGAGAAATATTGAAGGTGTCAAATATTAAAAGTCACATCGTTATATTTTTGGCAGATAGTTTTTCGTAGAAAAAATGGTAAGTGAACTTGAAAGCGCGCAATAATAATGACCTTATCTATAGAGAAAGGGTACAGAGGTTTGTATAGTTTTTTAAAAAAATAATTAACATACAGTAAATATATTTAAATAAAAAAAGTAAATATCATTAAAATAATTCAATTTTTTTTTTCATTTTTTTAAAAATAATATTAACATATTTTTTATTTAAAAATATTTTATAACTAGTTTTTTATGAAGTAATTAAATGGAAAAAAAATGGTTTAATAATTCCGAAATTATTTTTTATTCTCTACAAAAAAGATGTCTTAATACTTAATTTTTCAGAAAGCTGATGGATTGTTCAAGTTACAGATAATGTAAAGTAAAAAATATAAATGTGAAATGTTTAAGTTATATCACACACTGCAGCAGACTGAATATTGAAAATGAATTTTGCGGGGAAAAAAATAGGTGAGGTTACTTTTGACTATGAGAAATGCTTCATACAAATCTCTGAAAGAATTCAACTTACTTATTTGGGTAAAATACTAAATTCATAAGAATGCAGCAGTATACTTTCATACTTGTTTATAGTATTTTCATACTTTTTTTTTACATACTATTATAAGAACGAAGAGAAGAAAAAAACTAACAGGGAAACGAACAATCAATTTTAGAGAAGGCTTGCCTCATTAATAAATTTTAAAAAAATCCCATAAATAAAAATAAGAAAATGTTTTTTTTTCCAGAAATCAAATTCACGGCTGGTATTTATTGAAATTTAAAATGTACTGCCAAGACTAACGTAAAAATACACCGATTTTTATTGTTTTATTGTTGTTTACCCATGATTCTAGAGCTTTGAACGGATGTTAAAGTACTTCAAAAGTATGAAAATACATATCAATACATATCAAATTTAGATGAATACAATTGTTTTATAAGTATTATAATCCATGAATTCGTATCCAGCTAGTACTTTTATAATTTAATTTGTGATGAAAAGTATTTATTGTTAATTGACTTTAACATCATGTTTAACAGAAAATCGAGGTAACTGTTTTTTAGACTATCATTTGTGGAATCGCAGAGAAAACAAATATTCGCACTCTATCTTTAGTAGAGAACCATA
Source organism: Trichonephila clavata (assembly GCA_019973975.1). NCBI lineage: Eukaryota > Metazoa > Arthropoda > Arachnida > Araneae > Nephilidae > Trichonephila > Trichonephila clavata. The sequence continues at coordinate 39,623 of BMAO01003815.1, read as the reverse complement.
CATATCAATTAATCCATATTTAATATAAAACAGAAAATAAAAGTTTTCGAACTGTCGTTTGTTGAAACGTAAAGAATTAAAAATGAAAAGTATACAAGATTTCTATGAGAAAAGGTCAATTCTACCTTTAGCAGAGAGAAACATACATATCAATTTCTAAAAAGTTAATGAATGGAAATTTTTCTAAAAATAGTGGAATATTTTTTCTACTTATATTTTACATAATTTTATATTTCGGAATAGAATGCATTCGAAACTCTGACAAGAATGATATAGTTATATCCTCATTCATAAGGGAATAAAATTTTAAGAACAGAATATCATGAACTATTTCGAAACAAAAATATTCTACCTCTGAAGAACAATAATTGTTCCAACATTAAGAAACTATCAAGTTTTAAGTTCGTTGTGAAATAAAACACTTATATACTGCTAAACAATGATAATTTTGCATGCTCATGTACTGCTTTTTTAACAATTTAAAGCAGTACACTAGTACCAGAAGTTGAAAAAGTACACATTTCTTGCTTTTATGTAGAAACAGGCCGTAAAAACTAATTCATAATATTGAAAATCCACAACAGGTATGCTTGATTGAAATATTTATTATTGAAGCTTAGAGATGAATGAAATAAAAATCCTAAATTATATTATAAAGAACTTTCATATTTATTTAAGAAAATTCACAAACCTTAAATAGCTTATCAATAATTAATCAATTATTTCATATTAATTAATTATTCGTTAATTTCAGAGAGATACATTTAAATTTTATTCGAAGTAGATGTGAAAAGAAAGTGTTCATCAATTGTTTTTAATGAAATAATAATTCTAAAATATTAAAATATTTAATTTAATTGCATTTTGTATCATACTTTTGAAATTTTATGCATTAAAAATCATAGAATTCTAATAAAACTATTTTCTAAATTAATTAGTAAAAGATGGATACTAATTTTAAGAAATATTTTTCTATTAAATTACCGTTTTCATGTAACTTTCGAATGCAATATTTTAAAAACAATACCGCTTACTGAGTTCGTCATTCTTGTCAGAAAATAATTTTTATTCAAAAATCAAGCTCTAAAGTATCTTGGAAAATTTTTAAACAATATTAGTTTTATTCAGAGCATTAAGTTAAAATTTAATGAGCAAAAAAAAAAATCCAATCAAAATATATCTCAAATTATTTCATAGAAATGAGAAAATTAAAATAACATTTGTATATATTTTAATATAGAATTTTGCAAAGAATGGGATGATTAAAAAGTTTTAAATCGTGAGTTTTGAAGGTAATGATTGATAAAATATAAGTATTTAAATGTAAATTAAGAATCCGATCATAAAAATTCGAAAGATAGGTAAGACAGTAAGTAGTCTTATTGATATTCTAAATATTACACCTCTAAAAAGTTTTTTATAATCTTAAAATCTTCCACAGAAATATTTGCTAAAAGATTATCAAAAATTTGTAACAAAATTCTGAATTGTTAACGTCACGAAAAAATTCAGATTATTCTCAATAAATCATACACAAAGCCTTACGATAAACATAATTAAAAAATAATAAAGCATAATAACAATAAACATATTAAAGCTTTAGAATAATTAAAATCATTTTTAAGAGTTTTATTTATTTTGTCGATGAAATCTCAAATAATATCTCAGTTTAAAAATTATTAGCTAAAACTTTAAAAGACAACTAACCTCAAAAATTAAATAATTATTGCGAAGTAATAAAAATAATTCCTAGCAATTAAAATACTTTTACCCTCATATGATCTTTCAAATACATTTATGTGATAATTCCATGCGATTTATCCTCACACGGAGAAAGCTTTACGAGAATTTAAGTTAATAAACATTTAATATTTTACAATTTTAGGTGAAGGTTGTGTAAACGTAACTTTATTTACTGAATATATATTGATTGTAAGTTTACTTACTAATTATATTGGTATATACATTGTTAACTATATTAATATTTAATAGAATTAGTTGTGTGTATATATTATATAAATATTTATCTATATAAATGTGCTTCAGATGTTATATGAGATTTAAGCAATTTCTGTAAAACTGTTTGTTAGCATGTGCTAACATATGAGGTCACGTTTGTGAGCTTCACGATACATATCAACTCCCGCATGGAAAGCCCAGCATAACAATCCTTGTTATGGAACATATCATTTCCCTGTGGGGGGTGAGTAGGTTGTAGTATTGTGAAATCCCCTTAAGAGGTATATACAGAAACTTAAATGTATGAAAGTATTACACTATTTTCTACTCCTTTATTGATATGCATTTTGGTTAAGCAAGTTCGATCTCAGGATATACTGGATGAAATGTATTTATCGATTACTATTCATTAACTAAGATGTACAGATTGATTCAAAAAATATGTGACCAATTTCAAAGCTTCGTAAATTTTTATTGAATTATTTACGTAAAATGTTCAATGTGGTTTCTTTTAACATAGTACACTTTACGTAAGCCTTTAGCCAAACCAAAAGAGCTTTTTTGGCCATTTTGGAGGATATTTTTCCAACGTTCTCTTTGATTCCTTTTTGAAGCCCTTGAAGTGTTCTTACTTTGCGTCTATTTAATTGTTTTTTTAAGTATTCCTATAAAAAATAATCGCAAAGAACACCGTCAGAGAATGAGGGTAGCCAATTCTCAGGAAGAAGAAAATTTATTTATTTTTATCTTTCAGCCATTTTATAATTGATTTTGCAGTAGGGCTGTGTGCAGGATCTTGGAGGAAAACAAAGTTTCCTCAAGGTTAAAGACGTTTACTTTTATTGATTATGTACTTACAAACTTAGTTCTGGTAGTATTTAGCATTAATTTTTGTTTTTGATTCTCAAAAAAAAATAATAAATTTGTGACGCCTTGAGAAGACATTTCCATCCATACCATAAAACTTGACGACCAACATGCCTATTGCAATGCATTGTATCTTCGTTTTGCCAGTTGTGGATGACAGATAAAACAGTGCTTTATCAGAAGCTATTCGTGGTTTTGTCTACCTTTGCATAACATTAAATACAGAGGGCAAGAACGTTTTCTTCGTTTTTCTACGGTCTTTGCAGATATTTGATGACAGACTAATTTATTCCCTTTTTCATAACTAATTTTCCTTATCTGACGACAAATTATCGATTGCGATACTTGTAGTTTCCTTGCTTTTTGACGTAGATAATTTTCTACGGCAATAAGCCTTTTTAGCTTCTTTTTTTCTTCTTTTTCACCAAGGACTCCTTTCGTCCACATTTATTTCCTGGGGCTTTTGATTGCCAGCCAGATCTTATTTATTTTCGAAGTTCAGATAGTAATCTTTTAGAAAAATGTCTTTTCTGATTTTTATATTCTTATTTGTTACAGAATTTGAGCAATCATCCTTCAAAAGCTTTAAAATTTCGTTTCGCGTTAGAAGACCTAATTTCAGAGCCATAATTTATTCTCACTAATAAAAATAATTCAAATGGTACTATTCACTTTTTAAATAAAACTGGTAATAAAGCGATTAAAACTTAGCATAAATAGTTATATGCAATTAAAATTGGTCACACTAATTATGAATCAACCTGTAAAATTGTTTGAATATGTAAGATATTAATATTCTTAATTAGGCAAATAATTCTGTGTTTATTCGGAGATGCCATAGTTATTTGATAAAGCATGTATTTATATATGAAATGGGATATCATTTATAAGAAAATATCGTACTCTGATAACACTGTTTTAATCTGATAATAAACTACATGTAATAAGAAAAATATCTAATGTAACAGATTTCCAGAATATTGAAAGGATGATTGTAGTTGTTGATAACAAAGCACATGTATTGATTTAGATTGTACTAAAATATTCAGTAGAGTTAATGGAAAATCGAAAAATTAAGTTAATTTAATAAAAATATTTTTTTATAATAACAGAAAAAAAATACTTTAAATCTGTTGATTTGGAAATTTACTGATTATAAAAACTAATATCTTATAATGTCTGTAAGTGCGAGTTTGATGGGTTTTTTAAAAAAGAAATGGAATAAAACAATAATTAATATTTTAAAATATAATTCTTAAAATATACTAAAAATAAAAAAAGAAATATATTTTATAATTTTACTTACTTGTGCTAGTTTTTATTAAACTGTTATTTAATATAGGAACAAATTCGTGATTTCTCTTGTAAAAGTCATAAACAACACATTTATTATTAAGAGAGACTAAAAATATTTAAATTTGACTAAGATATTGTGATTCATTATATTTCTATCATTTAGGATTGACAACATTATTCATTCAGTAAAAAGTTCCTTGAATAATCTTATCCTTATAAATGGGCTTAAAATTTTTATCAGCGTATGCAAAAGGCTTTAGTTCCTTGAGCAAATTAAACTTTTTTCAGTTTCTGCATATTTTTAAATGCCAAATATAAAGCTCCCTCAACAGTTCTAAGAATTTTTACCAAGATGGAATAAACTACCACAATGCATGTTTTCATTTTAAAAAATTTCGAATATCTCATTTTAATTACAATTTATCCAAAATTTTAATTCAAATTTTTCTTAAGAATCTTCTATTTCTCTTTTTTAACTATTTTCGAATAAATAAAATATATTTCAAAAAGATATTTATCATTGATTGTAATTTTTACCAAATACTCCCTTCTTGAAGTATTTCGAATATTTTACTTCTTTCGTAAGTTTTGTCTCTACAAAGCTCTCAGTGTTTTAATAATAGAAAACTTATTTTTCTTCCTTTAAAAATAAATTTACTGCATTCATAATCTTCTCGTTCTATTTTAAACGTTCCATTTTTTCCATAGCATTACGAAAAACATCTGTCAAGCAATCTAGATGTTGATTTTGAGCAGATGTTTTTTCTTTCTTGTTATTTGTAGCTTCAATGTTTTGCATTTATTCTGTTGAATATTCTATCGGCAGATAACTCGTTTTAAATTCAATATCGAGTGGGAAATGCAGATGCATAGATTACCATAACTGTACTCAATCCATTGAAACATATCAGATTCAATGCCTTTATCGTACTTTTTGAAAAATATTGTATTTTATATTAATATTTTATCCATGCCTTATACGAATAAACAACTCAAATCCTGAGTTGTAATTAAACATATCAATGTCATATCTAAGAAGAAAATACATATCAAATGTTATACAAAGTAAATGTTTCTGTATTATATATATGTGTTGCTAAATATATCAACTACATGGTGGCAATCATGTTGTTAGAATTTGCATATCATTTGTTGTCACCGAATAACATATCAAATTTACTATGCTGAAAATTTTTTTAAAAAATAAAGAATAATATATTGCCTAAATTAACAATATATATAGAAAGAGTGAGATATATTTCTGTATATAGATATTATATTATATTTGTATTGCATACGTGTGTACTATATAGTATTATTGTCCATTAAGCTATTGAAACTTAATTTGGTGCTTCTTGGCCATAGTGAAAATACTTTGAGAAAAGTTAAATAAAAAGAGAGGTTTATTAGTTTGTTCTGATATATTTCCTACCAGCGAAGATTTTGACTGAAAAAATATAAGGTTTTACTTAATGCTACATGAGTTATAAATTTGAATAGATACATTTCAAAAACGTACTGCATAATAAGTTTTTTTATTACAATATTCAATGAATAACCCAATGTTGTACGAAAACACAATAACAAACTGCATTACAGCTACTCAACTACGCTAATTAAAAGTGAAAAATGATATATTTTATTAAAAAGTTTAATCCTATAAGTGATAAATGAAATTTTATTCATAGAGTTAATCAAAATTCCATGATAAAAAAAATAAAAATAAGAACATTAACTTGAAGAGTTTGAAGTGAAAGATTATTGAATGCATGTTGAGTTATTTCAAAGAGTATTAAAAATAATTTTAAATTGTTATGTTATTAATCATTATGCCTTTGATGAGAACATTTATTTTAATTTCATAAAGATTTTAACTTCAAATTTTGTGAGAAGAACAAGCTATTAAACCTCATATAAATTTATCATCGTGGAATGCATCGGTGTATTTAGAGATAATTGTTGTGACTCTTTAGCAATTGTATACTGTGTGCTTTTTTGAACACTTAGTGTATAGGAAAAATGCTGCAGTTTGTACATAAAGCTAAAGCTCTTGTAATCAACAGATAGGTGAAATTTTTAATAGGTTTATCAATCAGAGAAAAAAATTATATTTGTTACAGTTTCAGTTAAGTACCATAAGCATTTGAATGGAGATCTATGTGTTCCTTCTGAGTTAAAACAAACAAATTTTTATAAAAATTGTTTACATTTTAAATTGACTTTTTGTTTTTTTAAAAAAAAATTGTGTTTTGGAAATTTTATTGCTCTAATATTCGATTCATTGGTGCATGAAACTGAGAAAAATTAGAAAAGGAACTCATGTTCTGAAATTAGGTAATATTTAGTATCTCACTGACAAATGTAGTTTTCATTGTTGACGTTCGTGTTCGTTTCATAACAGGTTGTGATGTTATATTAGACCTTGTTGGTGCATAACGATAGGTAGATATCAGTACCACATAAATGTTTGTACACATGAAAAATTGTATTTCTATCTCTTTAGAAAAAGAAATTTGTATTGTTCTTATTATTTTTGTATGATAGATTTCAAATTGCTGATTACTTGACCTAAAGATTGAAATTGGATGCATAAAATTCATATAAACCATTATACATTCAATATCTTTTAAATATTCACTAAAATAGCTTTATTATAATCCCAACTCAACATTTGTTAATGTACCTCAAAATCTGAAATTTTTTCCGTCTTTATTTTAAGTGTCACGTACGTGTTTCTTTTTCTTAAAATCTCATAATTAATTTTAAAGTTGATGGATTTTTTCATCTTTTAATTTAAGTGATGGACAGTTCTCTTTTGGATCTTGCAGGTCTGGTATTGTTGATTAAGAATTCCTTTATCAGAATTTATAGTTTATTTTAAAAATAATGCTTATCCAGTAAAACACATTTAAAATTTTAGAATACTTCATTTTGTACATTAAGCTTTCGCCAAAAATGAAACTGTTTACTTTAAGAATATTTCGACGTCTTTAAACAAGTTCTGTAGTTCCACAAACATTAGTTCAGCTTATGAATCCACATAACATAATAGTTTAAAATAAAGATAAAATGAACTAAAAATATTTAACATTTGAGACTGATACAAAAGGTCAATATTATTATAGTTTCAATGAAATCGTGTATATATGGTTTTATCGTTTAAATATACTTCAATTTATCATAGATAAAAAAAAACAAATGAACTAAGCTAGTTAAGGAAAGTTATTTTTCTACATTTGACTTAATTATTAAATAATATTTTTTTAAAAAAACTATAATTATTATATAATGCCAAGTCTATATAAAATTTATTATTTTAAATTTGAATTATACTAATTACAATGTTAACAAGAACTCTTAGTTCCTTAAATATACTTTTAAAACGTAGAATAATATAGCCTAAGTATTTATTTTAAAAAGGAAGCAAAAACATTTTCTTTTTGGAACTTTCTTACAAAAAGCGTTTTTATACTTTTTCAAATAATTCCCTATTTTTGCATACATAATTTGTAATGCAGTTTAAAACACGGACATAGCCTATGGTCATTTTTAAGAATCAAAGCCTTTAATGTCATATACTGCATGAAAAGTAAATATAGATATTTCTAGTAATTTATATTTTCAAAAATGCCATGATCTACGATGAATAAATATTCTTATGCATTCCAATTTCATTCACTAAGTCTCAGCCCAACAACACCATTCCAGTGTATATGTACAGAATATATATATATAGATGTATATAAGTATATATATAATTGAGTATATATTTGCCCTGTGATCATACTTTGTCAAATTGCAATAGATAATGGTATGAGAAAATACCTACGTAGTTCATGAGAAAGTATGTGCTTTATTGTACGCATTATATTTGTGTGGAGAAAAAAAAGTAAATATACTAATAAATAAATGTGTAGATTGAACAACATCATCAGTCTTGTGGTTTCATTTTTCTTGCTATGGTCATTTTTATTGTTTCAATACGTAAGGTTCAACTTTCAATATTTATGTCCCAATATTCAATCATAATTTTCATCGCCTCCCTTCCCCATACAATAACAATGTATTGAATTCGATAATACTATACTTTGATGCTAAAGCTCCAATACGACTTTAATCTCTTAAATGCCACTGGTGTATATAAACGTCTCACACAGCCAAAGCGTTAATTCCCCCCAGACGTATATATACGTCTTTCCGAAGTACGATCTTTTCTGTGCGCTGCTATCCATAAAATGAATACGAAGGCTTTGGAATGCAATAAAAGGATCTTGGCAGTGTTTATGAAGGATTTACTTATTCCAGGGGATTTACTTTTTTATATTTATTTCTTTTCTCTCCTTTCCCAATACATCACATACGCGTGCCTACTTAAATGGTGGCATTGAGGAGTGAAACGCATAACTTTTAACAGACAGTTGAGAGGTTAATCTCAAAATGCACGAATTATCAAGATAAGTGTTAATTTTTGAAAAAATTTCATGTATGACAAGTCCATGGGGCCACTGGTAATTATTAAACTTGTTCTTAACTTAGTATTGTTAGATTAATTATAAAATAAATCGTGCAGTACTGATACATTTATAAGTGTATTATATCCGTGTTAATGTTTATTTTATTTTTTATTATATCAAAATGTATATTGTTCGTTTATTTTCAGTAAATTAATAATTTTTTAAGTAATCCTTTGTTTTCAACTTTTCAATACCCTTGCGCCCCCTTGTACAGTAATCACGCCCCCTTAGGGGACGTGTCCCACAGTTTGAGAAACGCTGACGTAAGGTATTAGATTATGTTGATATATTTTGTTCAAATTTATATGTAACACACATTATCTATGATACCAATCCAGTACAGGTTGTTACAGCTATAGCCAGTGGGAAGGGGGGGGGGAGAGCAGCTAAAAAAATTAATAATTAAAATCTGACTTCAAAATAAACACAACTAAATTATTCCACCAGGTTCAAAAAGCGATTTAAGGTATCCGAACACGTTGAAAATGATTAAATTCCAAGACAGATATTTTTGTTTTTTATTTTATTTAATAGAGCTATCTTTTAACTTTACGAAACATACTTTATTTTGTTTCTACACTACCTAGAGGCCAAGTTACAATCAATTTTATAAAATTAGAAAAACCGGAAGTGGGGTTTTGATCTACCAGAAGTGGCCATTTAAACTGCTCAATATCTATCATGGTGAGTCTGATAACTCAAAATATTAGGAATGTATTTCTATAAAACTTTTTGAAACTGTGTGATATTTGTATTATTTTTTAAAGAATGTACTGAAATATTTCTTATTGTATGAATACTTTTTGAGTCATGGCTTGTTATTTAAATAATGGTCTCATAAAAAATGTAACATTTCTTATAATGTTTACTCAATTAGCTCTAAAATTTTCAAATTTTAATAATAAATTAAAATTTTAGTACATTTTCTAGATAAATGCATCTGATTTGTTTTCGTAATACTTTTACTTATATATCTTTATTACATTTTTCTCTAACTGCTTTGAAGTTTTTCAAAAATATTGCTAAAATTTCACTTATAAATGTGATTTTTGTAAAATTCAGGTACTTTATTTTAAATTTTGATAGTTTTATAGTAATATTTATTGGTATTGAGTCCTAAAAGAGCATTTATAATGTTTTAGTATGCTATTTTGTTAAAAAGTACTCCGAACGTGTTCTGGTACCTTAACGAATTTATCGGGACTAAACATTTTGTTCGTTAAATTGGGGGTTATTCGTTACATCAGGATCCAAACAAATATAAATTTTTTGCACTTACCTTTTTGAAATTCTATAAAAAACAACTGCACAAAAAATATCAATAGTTAGAAACTACATGCTTTTTAGTCAAAAGCTAAAAACACTATTAGTGACTTATTACTCACCAGTAAATTAGAAATTTTAAAATACTGACTAATAGATGTTTGACAGTCATTTTGATTCCTGACTCGAAAGAAATCTTTTGCCGATTTCATGCAGGGAAGAAAATACTGCGTCATTTTCATCCCATTGCTTGAGGAATTTTTGCTCGTTTTCCAAGGAACGTAAGGTAGCGATACTCAACCTGCGGCCCACCGAGCCTTTTTAAGTGGCCTGGTCATCGCCCATTGCTCCGAAAAATTCACTTATTTAAGAACAATATATTAAAAATTTGGTGCCAACCAAATTTTTGAATTTTGGTTTTGTTGTTGATGTCGTACGGAGTGAAGATTGATATTCTTTTTCTATTTGTAAAGGTTACGGTTGGTAATAATAGACAACAGTGGAGAAGTGACAGTTTTATGGGTGGCACTAATTTTTAACTATCTTACATATCTTGCAAGCGAAAAATATCCAAAGAAAATATATGGTTTCAAGACGATTGGGAAGTTGACTATTTTGTATTAAAAACAAACATGGATCAGTAATTGTTTGATTTGACACGAGAGTGCTGTATTTAAAACATACCAATAAACAGGAATCATTCAATGACACTTTTCCTCGAAGATATCTTTCAAGAGATGATAAATAGGCTTTCTTGAATAATTTTTGCAACAGCAACAAAGTGTTTTGTCAGTGGTAATGTCATAACGGTAACAAAGACATCTTATGAAGTTTGTTATATTATTGGTAACCATATGAAACCGCTTACTGAGGCATAAATTGTGAAGAAGCGTTTCTTAAATGCTTCTAATTCAGTGTTAGTGACAAAAATAAAAAATAATAATTAGAAAAAGCAAAACAGGAGTTAAAGTATTTTGATCACTTTTCCACATTTTACTCCCCTTCCCTCTTTTATCCTCATGATGCGGCCCGCGTAAAATTGCTAACATATGTATGCGGCCCAGCAGAAAAAAAGGTTGAGTACCCCTGATATAAAGCATTAGAAAATGTAGCAGTTTTGTTCTGATTAAATTTTGCATCATTATTAATTTTTGCATCAGAATCGCCATTCATTGGCTCCGACAAAACAACAATTTCTTGAACTTCAATTGCACTGATAGGCAATCCGTCATCAAATGCAATATAATTGTTAAAATCTTAAAATATCCCTTACATTGTGGAGTTGTATGAGATAAGAAGGGTTTCTTGTCCCATTCACAAAACTCGCATGACAGATTGCACTCCTGAATTATCTGCACCCTTTCCCATCGAAATTCGCTACTTACAAGAAAAATCCTTTTTCTATTCCAGACAAACAAAAACAAAAAACTTGAAAAAAAAATCCAATTTTTTCCTAATACAAACTTTTAAAAAATTTCAGTTGTTGAAGTAATTCGTTAATTTTTTGGGCCTATTATTCGTTAAATAGGGGGTTTTGCTTTCTTTTTAATCGGAAAAAGAAAAAAATGCGTTAAATCGGGAAATTCGTTAAATAGAGGTTCGTTACAACGAGATCCGACTGTATATTACTTTAGCAATAAATATATTAATTTTATATTAGTTTTATTCAGTAAATATTTTAAATACAGGGAAGCATAGACAACGTTTCTACCCTCAAAATATTCGGTTGGCAATAGCCTAGAGGTCAAGATCATGGACTCGTGTGACTAGCGTGTCATGAGTTCGAGCCTTCTACCACTGCAGATCCACTTTAAATCTGTTGAGGATCAAACGTCCTCCCGTTGTTGTTGTAGTGTGGAAGCTAGGAGAGGGGGTGCTAGCTCAGGTGCCTTCCTCATCATTTGACCATGGTTCAAAATTACAAGGTCAAAAGCCCTCGCGCAGCTTTATAGTGCGACTTTGATAGAACTCTCACTCCCTCAAAATATTTGGCACACGGAAACGAAATGTTAATGTTGGATAGCTTGACCATCAGTTATGAATTCATTAATCTATCAACAAGGCCGTATCACTTCTAGATTTCTTGAAATTCTGCTAAGGCTCTGCACTGTTGAGGTCACTGTTAAGCCCGGAGCCCTTCTATGAAAGGCTGCGTTTGTACGATATTGGGATGCTCGTAGGTGTGAGCCTTGATAGGTCACTGCAGATCTGAGAGGGTCCAAGTGAATCTGGAAGTCAGTCTTAGAGAGAGTCCATTGGAGTACGCTGGAGCGTCGTAGAGTTTTAAACCTGTAGAAGTGTCTCTCTAGCGTCAGTGAAGCTTTGTAGAGTATCGAAAGTTTCTGTTTCCTCTTTTGGTGTCTATTTAAAGGTGAAGCACGTCACGCCCACAAAAGCAACATGTGAAGCAGAATCACTTCTGTTTGGACGTAACCGGGATTACTACTCGGCTATTGGTCCTAGCCACCCCTCAAGCGGTGGACTTTAAAGCGGAAGATTGGTGTGGGAACTGCGCCAGTCACTTCTCTGTCGGCTGGAAAAAGAGAGGTCAAAAAGATCGACTTTCCCTAGAACATAAGCATGGAAGTGTCCGGTCTCGGATACTTTCCCATGCGGAACTCCATGATCGTTGAGACATTAGTTCCCTAACAGGGTGGAATGATGGAGTTTGGTGGAGACCGCCGCAATATTAGTTCACGCATCTTTTAATGAACACACGAGAGCAGTTCGACTTATATACACAAATAAATGTTATAACAGATTACTTAAAATAGTACAAAACATATAAGCTTTGAAACGGTTCGGAAATGTTTTTCTAGAACTATACCACTAGCAGGAACTCATACAGATAACCTTTCTCTTATCGCAATCAATGCAGAAATTCGATCTCGATTTAACTCGCTTCTGAAATGAACTAAAATTTGTTTGAAAGGTTATTGATAAAAAGCCTCATGGTAATTTCTAAAAGGATCGATCCCAGAGTTTTCTCAATGATTCCTTGGCAATATCGCATTTTTCACCAAATTTGTCGCCAAGTGTAAAGCAATATTTTTTTTTTTTTTTAAAATGGAAATTTGCTATATTGCTGCTAGCAGGTCCACCTTGTCGTAAACCTTTAATCTTTTTTATATGTAATACCATTATATTAAAAATAACTTTCTTTGTGTGTTATAATTTTGTGATTAGTGTAGTAATGTTTGTTAATACTTAAGACGAGTACTATAATTTTGAAACTTTATATCCTTATCCATTACATAGCATTCCCTTCTCTAAAAAAGAACCTTTATTATATCATTATTATCTATTGAGTTAAATAGATCTTCAGAATCATACTAATTCCTCCAATAACATTCTTTACCTTGTAAATAATTTACGAGATCTTTACTGATTTTATCATAATCGCTGTATTTTTAATATTATGTATAATATTTTGTAAAATAGAACATAACAATATACCAGAAGTAATTACGTAAGTTTTATAATCATCAATAGCACTTCGAAATTTAATAGATTTCTAACGTAATTTAGGAGTGAAAAGAATACATTTACTTTCTAGTAGATGCATGCTTACTTTTATACAAAAAAAACCCAGAAAATTAGAATATTAATTCCTGTCAGATAACTCAAATTTATGAAAAGAATTATTGTTTTAAAAATGCTTATTGAGCTTAATTCTATAATGATATTCACATATAACAGCATAATTACCAGACATTATTTCTATGTAAACAATAATGAAATCTTTCTGTAAATTTTTAATCATATTTTAATACCTCTATAAATAACAAAACCATTAATTTTATTATTTAATTACATAATACCTTTTTAAAATATTGTTCTTATATTCTTCAAAGTCTTCCAAGACTAATCCATGTTTAACAACGAATTTTATAATAAATTTAGTTAAATCCCTGTTAATGGTGTTAAATAGTATTATTCCTATTAGAAACACATTGTTTTTTTCCATCTTATTGTCTCGTAAAGAGATTTTAGGATTTAAAAAAAAAAAAGAATTTCGGAGCTATACCCAGACAAAAAGATACCCAGCCTTCCATTATAATGAGAGTGTGCGTGCAGAATTTAGTTTCATATGGACTATGAATAATTTAAATATTAATGACACTCGTCTTTAACTCTTTGTGCGTAATGCTTCTTGAAAAGAGCATATCATTATGCTCTCAGGGAACTGTTTCCTAGATTACTTTATTTCGTGAGAATTTATCATTAATTTGTAGTTTATAAAATAAGGAGTAATTTAAAGAAGCTCACTGACACAAAAATACAATTTTTAGTCAAAAAAAATTTGATGCAAGGAAATATTTTTTAAAAACTTGAAAACCAATTTTGTAAAAAGAAAAAACAAATTGTGATTAAGTAGTTGAAAAATGCTTTAAAAGTATTCACATCCATTAATTTTTAGGAGAGATACCTCTTTGCATTTTAGATATATGTATACTGTGTACATGTATAGTATAGAATAATTTGAAGCATAATTCCCTTAACAAAATGTAATTTAAAATTCGATAGTTTTATAGACAAGAATTTTTGCAATAACTACAATAATTAATTTCATTAGAAAAATATTTTTTTAAAAAAAATAGTTTTTAATGGAATTTTTATATTAAACCTCATATAAATGCATGGTTTTTAAAAACTTATTGCTGTTATATTTACGTAGGGGTGACAAAAAGTACGTTAACAAGCCCATTCAGAGTAAATGTTTATTTAGGAAATGAAAAAATATACACATTGTAGAAATGTGCAGTTACGTATTACTTCTCTACAAAGTCACCATACTTATCAAGGCATTTGTTCCATCGGTTCACCAAACCATCGAAATCAGCATTGTAGAAATCAATGTCAAGGTTGTACAGCCACGTCAAGGTGACTTGCTGAAACTCAGCATCGGTTCTGATATGCTGGCCTCACTTCTTTATAGGTTCGAAGGGATGGAAATCCCTTCGTATGAGGTCGGAAATATAAGGAGGGTGGTCTAGTACCTCCCACCGAAACGCTCTTTCTTCTTCTTGTACATCTGTTCTACATTTGTCGAATTCAGTCACTTTTTTTTTTTTTTTTTTTTTTTTTTTTTTTTTTTTTTTTTTTTTTTTTTTTTTTTGTCGAATTCAGTGCACCAAAACTACACATGTCTTCGTGACATAACACTTTTACCGTACTCTTCGACTAACTGCCGATGAATTTCAGCTGGAAATTTTTCTTTTAAATGCAAACACGGTATCACACTTCTTA
This sequence comes from Trichonephila clavata, assembly GCA_019973975.1. Taxonomy (NCBI): domain Eukaryota; kingdom Metazoa; phylum Arthropoda; class Arachnida; order Araneae; family Nephilidae; genus Trichonephila; species Trichonephila clavata. Next base: position 24,474 of record BMAO01003815.1, on the reverse strand, counting down.
TTTCAGTTGCTCGAAACATGTTTCTGTCAATTCAGCCACCTTCTAACTGGGATTTCGTCAAGTTACAGTAGAACGTCGTTTATCTGAACGTTTATTATCCGGAGCGTCAAATATCCGAACCAGAGTCCGGATACGTTTTCGAACAGTGCAATGCTCAACAGTTGTTTCCTGTGAGGCCAAAAGTGACGGGAAAACCCAACGTGAGGGACATTTGGGGAATTTCAGCTGTGTGTTGGCACGATTTGGTAAACATCTGCGCGGAATATTAGGTCAGTTTGTTTCCAAGTGAGGGGGTGTATACGTGCTCTTTTGTTGAGTTTTGTTGATGTAGAAACCTGGATGGCATGCGATGCAGAAGACTGTGGATTTCAAATGCTAAATGATGACGAGATAGTGACTTCCGTGCAAGAAGAATCCGTCCCTGTCGACGACGAAACGGAGGAAGATGAGGACAACAGCAATGGAAGTAGCAAATGCTGACGCGTTTCTGCGTTAGAGGCAGCTATGGAGTGGTACGAACAACAATCAGAATGCTGTCCTACTCAACTACTGCTGCTGAAGATAATCAGATACCTTGCATTGAATAAACGAAGGTATACAATGGTACAGCGAAAAATAAGTGATTATTTTCCACAATCAAGGTAAAATTGCGACATTTTGCACCTATTTTGCTTTTTCTTCAAGCACGTTTCCCGCATGTGATGACTTTCAGTATTTGTATAGTGTCCAGTATCATACACCGCATAGATCGCATTCGGTTTTCGGCTATCCGGACAATCGCATATCCTAACGGTGTCCGGTCCCAATTGATTCGGATAAACCACGTTCTACTGTACTGGAGAACCAGCACCATCTACCGGTACCTTTTGAAAACTGTGATCGTTTTGGTTATCTTCAGAGAGACTTCTGCACATCCGTCAGAGCTGTTGTTACCTTACTGTTTGAAACACCTTCCGCACGCGCGTATTAAGTAAAAAATAAAATATTAAACTAATTCTACAATATATATGGTGTAGTATGTAACGGTTTTTAATTTTGCCTGTTTTTGAACGTGATCGTTGCTTTTTTTTATCGTAACAGTGAGACTCAATGTTATTTAATGAAATGTCTTGTTGAAGAAAAGTAAGCATGAAATAAAAGCATGAGCTGTAGAAATAATTCATAAAAAACTGATGAAATATATTTGCTTAATATTTTCGTTTTTAACAAATTTTAAACTCTATTTAAGTAATTGCACATTAAAAAAATTAGTCTTTCAAAAGGTTGATTGATTGTGCATTTATTTTGCTCTTTGAAATTACATACTGACTATTTGGCGACGGACTTCTTCATTTTGAAACACTTTCAAGTGACAAAGATAACAACTGAGCTAGCAACCCATTCTCTAAATTTCTTCTCTAAACAAGCGGGTTTTGAGTTTCAACAGATTAAAACCGGTTAAGACAGATTAAGACATGAGACAAATTTGTGCCAGTCAATTCGTTTTCTAACACCATTACTGTAGTGTAAAGAGGGGAGAGAACTCCTTTCATACGTAGACATAAAGTTTAATGAAAAGCAAGTGCAATAGGATAAAAGAGCGTCCGGACTCATTTGTACAATGAATGAGTCCGAAGAAGCAAGATAAATCTTTCTCCGTTTTCAATACACAAGTTGCCACGCACAAAGAGCGTAGCTTCTGCTTTATCTTTTTAGTTGTGTCAACTAATGGGGTAGAGAACATGGGTTTAGAGAGCTTAAGGCCGATTTCACATGAGGCAAATTTGTAACAGTCAACTCATGTTCTGTTAGCGCTCCTATAGTGTGAAAAAAGGAAAGAACTTCTTTCACATGTAGACGTAAAGTTTATTAAGAACTCATTTGTACAATGATTGAGTCCGAAGAAGCAATACAAAGCTTTCTCTGTTTTCAATACACAAGAAGCCCATGTGAAGAGCGTTTCTTTCCCAATATCCCTTTAGTTGAGTCAACTAATGTGGCGGAGAACATGGATTTCGAGAGCTTAAGACGGGTTTCACATGAGGTAAATTTGGTCTGGTCAAAACGCATTTCTGTTACCACTCTCATAGCGTGAAAAAGAGAACTCCTTTCACACATAGACATAAAGTTTAATGAGAAATAAGTGCAATAGGAGAAAAGGGCGTGCTGGAATAATTTGTACAATGATTGAGTCCAAAGAAGCAATAAAAAGCTTTCTCCTTTTTCAATACTCAAGTAGCGTTCTCGTGTGAAGAGCGTTTCTTACTCAATATACTTTTAGTTGAGTCAACTGATGGGGTGGAGAACATGGGTTTAGACCGTTAAGGTCGGTTTCACATAAGGCAAATGTGTTGCATCAACTCATTTTCTGTTACCCCTCAAACAGCGTGAAAAAAGGAAGGGAACTCCTTTCACACATAGACATAAAGTTTAATGACGAGGGTTTCGAGAGATTGAGGGAGTGGTACAGCAAGGAATACTAACTAACCACATGCGAAGGGTCCCAGACGATTTCTATTCAAAACTAGCTCCTTCTGGTAGGTGCTGCACAAGTGAGACTCGAATAAGAGAGCCAATAATAATCACACATCAGCTCCTCCCTATTACGGGTTTTTTTTTCAAGAGTATTCAGTAATTCGAACGAATCACTTCATTATCTAAGCCACCAATCAAATCAATGACAAGATAAATAGCGGTCTGTTACTCTCTCGTAATTCTATTTGAATATATAGTATTAATTATTTTGTATAAGCGTTCTTGGTAATACAACACTATATACATTAAGAAAAGTTTAGATACATGTAAATATATTTATTTTAAATGATACAATTTTACATTGCTTAACCTTCAATATAGTAATAGTTTTTCCCTTACAGAATAGCATGTTCTGTATTTTAAAAAACTACAATTCCTTTTGTAAAGTGTTCCAGCCAGCCTTCGTCTGCAAGCTTCTCCTATAATATAACAAAAGTTAGTATATAGTAGTTAGTTACAGTGATGTAACAAAGATTTTCTTTTCGCTTTTTTATCTTTTGAAAAGATTAAAAGTCTCAATATAATTTATTTCACAAAGTGCCAGTTTACTACACACACGCATATGAAATGATCCGCCGAATGTTTTGATTTCTTGTATTTAACTTGTGATCATTTCATCTAGAATGTATTAATCTTGTATTGACATGATAGAGGAGGCTGCTTGCTATCAATCCCCATTTATTTCCAGTAGAAGAACATTTCACGAAAATATCATACATACACACTTTCACAACACAAGACGGTTTTCACAAACTTAGCTTTATATGGCAATTACAATAAGAGGCGGCGTGTTTTCCGTAAAATAGAGGCTTAGATACAACAACCCACCGTAAGTTCCAAAACTCACATGAGTGTTGAAAGTTACGGTTAACTTCCGCTAGCGGAAAACAAACATTTAATTATTTAAGTGTTGTTCTGGAGGTTTCAGGACCATTACGAATTGAAAAAACCCTCAAGAGAAAATCAACGTGAATTATTACATTTATATACATATGAAATTTCGATGTGAGTGGTATAAGTTTCTATACCGATGATCATATTTATGTAGGGGTGTATTTATTTATACAAGTGGCTTTTCTTTTGTTGTCTAGGGGTGAGTCACTATGTCCAGGATCTTGATACTCAAAGAAATAAGCTGATTAGAATAAAATTACTGTTTAATGAAACATCAAATTATTTCCAATTAAATACTGATTAACAAACTCCATGAGTTATTTCACGGAGCATACTCTCAATTGTCGCTAAGCCTATCGACCACCATGTTGACCGAAAACGTGACCTCTCGCCTGTAAACCGGAGTCTGTCCCTCTCACGTCTCTCTCGTTCCCCGTCGCTCTCGTTTCTCCCTCAAAACTCACCATTCCGGGTGGGGGGTGATGCATATATTTGCTAGTAGTGCCATCTATTGGTGAGGTTGTAACCTCACTGATCGGAATATATTTATATTCCCTAATACTTTAAATCCTACATTTATGTTATACATGTTGTTATGATTGCATCGAAGAGGCGTTTGTTTGTTAGATGGTGATCCAATTTATTGATATAACAAAGAACACAAAAGCAAAAACTAGCTGCTCACTTTTAGATGACGAGAGACAAGAAACGGGCTATTTTCCATAGAATCTCAGTTTTTATACAAAACGGCAACGGGAGTATAAAAGCTCCCATGACTTCCTACAACGTCTCTTGTGATTGGTCGACATATATCGAATGATGTGGTTATATAATGAATAATTGAAAAAATGGGGTGTACATAATTTTTTTAACGTATAAAGTTACAGTTATTCCCGTTAGATGGGTAAATAATAATTAATTATTTGCGTGAGAGTCCCGAAGGGACTGACCATTACAAATTAAACAGTTATTAAGATGAAACTAGTTGCACGGGCTTTCTCTTCCAGTAAAATATTCTTTTTCGAAATTTCTTTGACTACTTTGAACCGTTGTGAGGGTTTCTTTCCCCTTCCCTTAGGACAGTGGTGCAAGAGCTTTATCTTTCCCTCATGACATTTCTGTGCGTGTGCTCAACTTCCCTTTCTCAACATCAGAACGTCCAGGGATGGGTGTGATTTCTATAATAATATGCCATTAAAATTACCTTTATCGATTTTTTTTTACTTCTTTGCCCTGTAGTAGGGGTTTCTTCCCTAACCGCTCAGCCCGGCGTTGCACGGGATTTTACCTAGTGTACATAACTTAATCTCCATGGGAATTTCCTCTTTCTCTCCTGATGCTAGCACTTGCCTGTGTGTGTGTGTGTGTGTGTTGTGTGTTGTGTGTGTTTGTTTTTGTTGTTGTGTGTGTGTGTGTGTGTATTTGCATGAGAGTCCTGAAGGGTAAAGACCATTACAAATTAAACAGTATTTAAGAGGAAATTAACCTGAATTATTACATATATATGTAATAATTCCCGCTTCTTTTTTTCTTTGTCCATTAGAGGGAAAAGAAAATGAATAGCTTAAAAAAATACTTACTCGGATATTTAAGCAGTATTCTATGTATATATCAGCATAGTTGGAAGGCTGGAAGTGAAAGAGATAATTAAAAGAGCGGTAAAATAAAGTTTCCTAAAAATTTAGAGCACAAATTTTTTTTGTTCCATTAGTTATAATGATTAGTGTATACACATATTAATACATCATTATTATAGAACGTTTAAAAACATCTACCTGCAAATAGTGCTTTTATTTTAATTTTTGCATTCTTCCGAGATTTATTATAGGTAAAGTAACATTTTTAGTATTATTTTTGATGAATACACCTTGCGCAATTGCATTTAATAATTAAAGGTTTAGTGAATATATATATACAGAAATAAATTTAATGTAAGAATATTTACTGAATGTGCAGAAAAAGAGTCTTTTCTTTTGGCTTTTGTAATTTCAATTCTATCCCGGGAATATCAGAATGCTTTACACTTAGACTACGCAATTTATCAAAAATTTGAATTGTCGAACAAGATTTTCTTTTTCTTTATGCGAAATCAATGAATTTCCTTTTTTAAAACATTTCTTGGCACACTTGATCGGTTGTTTAATAACATAGCTATTTTAAGCTATTGAACATGCAACTAAATTAAATGAAAACAAAATAAAAAAAAACAAAAAAAAAAAAAAAAAAAAAAAAAAAAAAATCAATAGACATACCTGTCCAACCATAAAATTACATATAAATAAAGTCTGTATCATGATATGCAATCGAATTAAAAAAAATACTTAAAATTCTTAATATACAAATACTTAAAAAAAAAAATGATAAATGCTTCAAAACATTACATAAAATATACTGTTTTCATTAGAGTTACATATCGTCGCCACTTATCAATCGTAAATCTTCTTATCTTGCTATATGATATGTTCGCGAACTTTATTCATTTCGAATTGGCGATATTCAATATGTTTTTGATATTTTTTGCGCTAATTTTTTATTATATTTTTTTTTTTTTTTTTTTTTTTTTTTCAACGATTTTTTCTTTTTTTCTTCTTTATTTTTTTTTCTACTAGTTATTTTTTTTTTTTTTTTTTTTATTTTTTTTGTATATTTTTTTTAATAATGATGTGTGTTTTTATTATTTATTAATTGATTTTACTTATTTTACTTTTTTATTTTTTTGAACGCTCTTGTTCATGATTCATTGAAGATCGAGTTTTTGAATATTCAGTTCACTTTTTTACATTTTTAATTTTTTTTTTTTTTATTTTTTATTTTTTTTTTTTTATTTTTATTTTTTTTTTTTTTTTCATATTACAATGTTTTTTTTATAATTATTTTTTTTATTTTTATTTTTCATTTTTTTTTTTTTTATATTTTGTTACTTTATATTTTATATATATTTATTTTTTTTATTTTTTTTTTATTTTTTTTTTTTTATTTATTGTTGATTTGGTTTTTTTTTTTTTTTTTTCATTTTATTTTCACGTTATTATAATTATTTCCTTGCATTGTTACGCTAGGCCATCTTGGATTTCATGTAACTAGACAACAACCGCTGTTTGGCACGCGTACCATTCTTATATTAAATTAGTTCTTATTGTGGAATTACACATTCTGATAAATAGGCCATCGATATTTTGTCGAATTTCTCAAAAAGTATTGAAAAAGGTATAATAAATCCACTCGAAGAAGGATTCAAATGTTTAGTATAAATTTCGTAAGAGTATACGTATGCTTAGTGTTTGCAGTAAGAGGAAAAAATTTTGTAAGCGCACTTGTCGGTGTCCGTGTTTCGTGCGTTCACGCATCTCGATGAACAAGCGTGGTGAGTTCGTGAGCTTTCTCTCTCTTCTCTCTTTGCGTGGCCGCGGTAGCCAAGTGGTCTAGGCATCGGGTAGTGGCTAGCGTGTCATGAGTTCGATCCCAGTACCACTGAAGACCCGCCGTGTAGGGTGGCGATGCACGTTAAATCTGTCGAGAGCTCAAACGTCCTCCCGTTGGTGTGGTGTGGTAGTTAGGAGAGGGGGTGCCAGCTCAGGTGTCATCCGCGTCACTTGACCATGGTTCAAAATTACGCGGACAGTCCCCAAAAGCCCTCGTGTAGCTGAACAGTGGGACGTTAATATTCACTCACTCATTCTCTTTTTTTTTTGCAACATTTGAGGAAGTTCAAGCAGTTACATTGTAAATGCAACACCAAGAAGGAGTGATAACATGACAGAGAGATATACTGACGAAGAATACAAATGACATTTCGTAACACAGAGCAAGTACCAGTGCGAACTGCGACACACGAAGCAAAACGTCTAGGGACATAGTCAGTGAGATTACGGATGGCGTCCAGAGGAGTGGCTTTCCATTTCCTTGACACGGTTCGTCCTCCACGGCGTGCAAACAGCGTCATACGATTCGTGTTAGGTTGGCAAAATATGAAGAAAGAATCATGACTAGGACATCTGTACATGTTTCAGATACCATTAGCTGATGTGCGCAATGTGCAGCCAGATGTTATTCTGGGGTACATTGGGAATTTATCCCCTTCTTGAAGGCAGACGAATGACATCAGCCTCAGCTCATCCTTCGCATATCTTTCAGCCATGATAGTGTCCTAAATTCGAAGCAAATGGGACCTACTGTCGTATGTGATAGTACTCCAAACCTTGATGCTGTGTTGTCGCGGGGTGGGTCAATCCACACATAAGGCTGGATTGGAACTATAACTACGTCAGTTCCATGCTGCAGTGCTTCTCAAACTTTCAATATTTGCAACCCATTATTAAATCATAATTTTCATCCCACCCCCCTTCCTTACAAAAACAATTCAATAATACTATACTTTGACGCTAAAGGTACAATGCGACTTTAACCTCTTAAGTCCCACCTGCGTATATAAACGTCTCGTATATACACGTCTGGACGCATATATACGTCTCTCCAAAATACGATCTTTTCTGTGCACTGCTATCCATAAAGTTATTCCGAAGACTTTGTAGTGCACAAAAGAACCTTGACAGTGTTTGCGTAAGACTTACTTATTTCAGAGGATTTGCTTATTTATTCCTCCCCCTTCCCCAATACATCACATACGCGAGCCTGCGTGGAAAATGGTGGCTTTGGGAAGCAAGTCGCGTAACTTTTTATCTATAGTTAAGGGATTAATTATAAACCATACAAATTAGTATGATAAATGTTAATTTTTGTATATAATTTTATATGTGACAAGCCCATAGGGTCACTGGTAATTATTAAACTTGCTCTTATAGTATTGTTTAAATTAAGTATGAAATGCACTGTGCAGTACTGATACATTTACAAATTTATTATTTCAGTGTGAATGTGTATTTTATTTTTTTTATGTCAGAATGTATTTTGATTGTATACTTTCAGGAAATTAATAATTTTTTTTAAATAATTATCTTTTTACGCTTTTCAATATGCTCGCGCCCCGCAGTTTGAGAAACACTGCCATACTGGAATACGATGACCATCACCATATAGACAAAAGCATGGCTCGTCTCAGAACACGACTCTATACCATTCCTGGTTCACGTTGCTCTAACTTGATACCATGGTAAACAAAACACATGGTTCTGTGGGGAAAGGGGGGGGATCTTCTCACCTATTAACTAATTTGAATGCATGTTGTATGTAAATCATTTTGGGGACTCACTTGGGTTGCCCACAAAGCATAGAGCTAGACGAGATCATACTTTCCTGTTAAAGTTTTGCCCGAATTTTGTTTCTTATTCACAATTTTGTGAAGGGAAAGCAATAGCTCATTGTGAACCTTGAAGTTATTCAAATTCGTCAAATTAAAACTTGATCTCATAATCTTCAAAGTTTTCCTGTGAAGAGAGATGTATAACTTCAAGCATCGTCTTTGTTATCTGACAATCATTTAAAATTACGAGGCCTTTCCTACGCAAGCTACTGTGTTATTCAAGGTGAATATCGATAAAAAAAATTGCAAATTCAGTTTTGGGTATTTTACTTCCTTTTTTGAAAAATCCATCTTAAAGAAATTGAAGAATCAAAAAAAAAAAAATAAATAAATAAAAATGCGAATGTTTTTTATTGATGTATTGGAGAAGCAAAACAAACAACTAGCAAGGGATATGGTAACTTTAAGCTATGGTGAAACGACACTCAAATATATGCCTCCTTTGTCTAATTTTCACTGGGGCGCCATATTAAAAAGAAGCACAATTAAGAAAGACTATTCAGTTACGATAAAATTTCTTTTCTTTCATCACTTTCATTTAAGTTGAACAAAAAATGTTGTTGTTTTTTATTTTTCCAAGTACTTACACTGCTCCCTCCTTTCGTAGATGCCAGGAGAACTTCATTAATTTCATTCTTACAATCTCTGTACTGTAAAAAATAAATATGATAAAACTCAATATATTGCATCATATGCTGACATTCTTAATATATAGATTAATATAAAGTGAAAATTTAGTTTATTCTCTATGACTTATGTATATACACTCAAGAGCCAAAACATTATGACCACCCCTACATTTTGCAATGAACTCGCCTGGATGACGTGGAAGGCACGTGATCAGGTGGAATTGGTACTTAACTGCTGCTGGAGAGTCTGAAGAATCATTCTTTCACTTACTTCTGTGTGTAATGGGAAAGATTGCGGATCTAAGCGTCTTCGATAGAGGGCAGATTGTAATGGCTGGAAGGTTCGGAACAAGTATTTCCGAAACTGCACGACTCGTGGGTTGTTCGCGATCTACAATTGTTTGTACTTATGCAAAGTGGATGAATGACGGGGAAACCAGCAGTAGACGGCATGGTGTTGGACGTCCACACGCTATCAAAGCAAAAGTCGTCGGAGACTGTCTCGCATGGTGAAGCAAAACCGGAGCCAGACAGTGGCTCAGCTGACAGCCCAATACAATGCAGGGCCAAGTAGAATAGTATCGGAGCACACTGTTGGGTATGGGTCTACGCAGCAAACGTCCCACTTGTCTGCCTTTGCTGACCAAGCGTCATCGCCAACTGCGCCTGCGCTGAGCCCGGGAACATCGCGACTGGTCCATGGATCAGTGGGAGAGAGTTGCCTGGTCAGATGAATCACGGTTTGTCATTCATCACACCGATGGCCATGTTAGGATACGCCGTCTTCCAGGCGAACAGTTGCTCCCTCAATGTACAGTAGGTCATACACAGGCCGGCGGTGGCGATATTATGCTTTGGGGGACGTTCTCTTGGGGGTCTCTGGACCCGTAGTTGTGGCTGAGCAGATCATGAATGCTACAGGGTGTCTGAACGTCATTGCGGACCAGTTGCACCCTTACATGGCCTCTGTTTTTCCAGCTGGAAATGGAATGTTCCAACACGACAACGCCCCGTGTCACAAGGCTAAAATTGTGTCGGAGTGGTTCCCGTAACATGATGCTGAATTCCAGTTAATGTCCTGGCCGCCTAACTCACTGGATCTCAATCCGATAGAACACATTTGTGATGTTATGGGGCGGCCACTCAGAGTTCAAAGACCACCAATTCGCAATATCTCGGATTTGCGTGACCGTTGCTTAAACATCTGGTACAATCTGTCTCTGGCCATCTACCAAGGACTTGTGGCACTCATGCCAAGGCGGGTTGAAGCTGTGTTGCGCGCCAAAGGTGGGCCAACTCGTTATTGACAGATGGTCATAATGTTTTGGCTCTTGAATGTATATATACATAAAACTGAAATAAAATTTAAAAAAATTAGGTGGATAAGAAAAAGTTAATTTTGATTTTATAATTAATATCTTAATCTTTTTCTACATCACATACGATATATAATGATTAAAAAAACTTGTTAGTTTTCTCTCTCACTGGATACTTTTTCTCTGTAGAAAATATACATACATCTAACCATTGAATATATTCATAAATTTACAGTACATTAATCATAAATTATTACAAAAATTAAAATGTACAGTATGAATTGCGACTTAACGCTGGAAATATATTACTTAGCACGATATGTTGTTGTTTCTAATCCCAGATGATATACACTCATGTCCAAAATTAAGGTTACAAACATGGTTTTCTACATAATTCTAAATTGCTACTAGTAAAATTGACAGAATTTGTATTTTATATGTTTTCAAAAACGGATAAAACAATATTAACATTCGGTATAAAAAAAGAAGTTGTTTAGCATTAGTTTTTGCAGAACTACTGGGTTGAGACTATTTAAGCATCAGGGATTTTTGCAGCAGTTTTGCGAATGCTGCATTAAAACAAAGTTAGCCTAATTCAGGGGATAATGAGTACTCATAATCGTTTAAAGAGTTCCATGAGATGAGAACCGGTGGCAGGCTTGAAGCTGGCCAGTTTCAAGCGGAAGTGGCTCGATGGTTACAAGTGGCACCGAAAGTGGTAGTGAAATCAAGTCCAGAAACAAGTCAGCCAAAGCCTACTCAGAACAACGACCCCTTCACAGGATCACGACTTGGCTTTTTAAGCGTATGATTACATATTCAGACCACTGCTCTTAAGCTTACTCGTTACCTTGCTACTGTGTCTGGGAAGAGAATTTCCGCAAGCAAACATTATACAGACGTACAACAAAGACTAGTCGTTACGCCTGGTGTCCAGTCGTGAGTGTCCCTTTGATTGCATCCAAAAGAAAGCCGGTTATTGTGAAGCCGAAAGCATCAGTCGAGGACACCACAAAAATGGGGATATGTTCTTTTCAGTGATGAGTCAAGATTCACCAGACAGAGTGATTCTCATCGAGTCTTCAGCTTGAGAGAAAGTGGAACTCACTTTCCTCTCACCTACGTAACAGAAATCGACAGATTTGGTGTCAAAGGAAACCTTGTTTCGGATGGTATAATATTGGGCAGTCGTGCGCACTATACATCTTTGATAAGGGTACTATCAACCCCCAGCTCTATAGGCATGAGGTCCTTGAAGTCTATGTGAGGTTGTTACAGGGTACTATTGCCCGGGACTACAATAGAACGTCGTTTATCCGAATCAATTAAAACCGGACACCGTTCGGATAACCGAACACCTAATGTGATCCATGCAGTATATGAAACCGGACACTATACAATATTGAAAATCATCACATGTGGGAAATGTGCTTGAAGAAAAAGCAAAATAGGGCAAAATGTCACAATTTTACCTTTATTGCGGAAAATAATTACTTACTTTTCGCTGTACCATTGTACACCTTCGTTTTTTAGCTGCAAGGTCTCTGATTCTCTTGAGCATCAGTAGTTGAGTAGGACAGAACTATGATTGTTGTTCGTACCATTCCATAGTTGTCTCTAACGCAGAAAAACGCGTCAAAATTTGATGGACCCTTGCTACTTTCTTTGTTGTTATCCTCTTCTTCATCCGTTTCATCGTCGAAAGAATCGGATTCTTCTTGCACGGAAGTCACAATCTCGTCATCATTTAGCATTTGAAATCCACAGTCTTCTGCATCGCATGCCATCCAGGTTTCTGCATCTTCTTCATCGCATTCTTGAAATAATGGGATCGATTGGACAAAGTCGGTAATCTCCTCCCTATGGTCGTCATTGAAAGCTTTTTCGTTTTCTAAATCTGGCCACAGCATATTCCATGCATTTTCAGGATTTTACTTTCGAGCGAGTCCCACACTTCGGCTAACATTTAGCAGGCGTCCTTCATATTGAGCTTTTTAGCAAAAGCAGCAACACTTTCTTCGTCGTTTCTGTTCGAAAACGTATTCATATACAGTACATGTAGTTGACAAAAAAAACTGGTCCGAATATTTGACGCTCGGATTAACGACGTTCTACAGTACATTTTACAGATGATAAGGCGTGGTTACACCGAGCTCACATTGTGGATGAATTTCTTGAAGAATAGGTTATTCACCAAATGGATTAGCTCTTGGGTTCTCCGGATCCTAGTTCTATTGACTATATTTAGGATGGTCTAGGAAAAGCAATTTTTCAGCGTAGTCCTCCTCCTAAGAGCCCCCAGGAGTTAAAAGTCCCGCTTTGGGGAAAAGGGATTCTGCTGCCACAAACATTTATTAGCACCCTCATAAACTATGACAGTTCTTTGCGAAACTTGTATTGTTATGGACGAGGGTCACACTCCATTTTCCCGAGGTTAAATGCATTATCTCTTATTCATGATCTCACATTGTTTGATTTTACCTTGTATCGTAATTCCCAATTAAAATCATTTTTCATATTGTTATGCTGCTATATTCTACCGAACATTGAAACATGTCTCTGTGCCAAATTTTGTGGCAACAAAGTAAATTGTTCATCCGTTTTTGCAGATTTTATATTTGTGATCTTAAATTTTAAAACGAGTGCATTAATTACACTATCTCCATGGAATCAGAGATCTCAAAAAAATCTAAAAATATAAATATTCATAAAAATAAAATAGGGTTTCTTGAAATCTCCTTCACAATGAGATTCAAATATTTAAGCATATGAGTGCATTACACTATCTCCATGGAATCAGAGATCTCAAACAATCTAAAAATAAAATAGGTTTTCGGAAAAGAAGCAAATTCAATTGATCCAAGGAAGAACAGCATAAGAATGTTTGTATTCTAAGATGCGAATCAGTTATCAAGTCGATAGTCAGATATCTTTTATATTGTCTCTGTATTAGTGTTAATATTATCCTCCAAAATTTTCAGAGCTATTTTACTTTTTTTTTTAAAAAAAGAGAAATATTTTCAATTTTTTTTCTATTGTGACATAAGAAACGCATTACACAATTTATAAAATTAGTCTTTGTAAGAGCATGAGCCATGTTGAAGGAAATAATTAATCGTTCATATTTACCTTTATGGCAGGAACTGTAGGGTCGTCAAACAAACAACTTCATCCACGGCATCTTTAAAATTTCTGGATTTTAAGCCAATTCTTTCATAACAACTCTTGAACTTTTCAGGCTGAAATATATCAAGTAAATACAAAAATATATATTAACCTAGTATACATCTAGTCTTATCTTATATGTAACGATATAGTTGAGTACGTTGATTTGAGTATTATAAACAACATTTTTGATGTACAGTAGAACGTCGTTTAACCGAACGCTTATTATCCGGAGCGTCAAATGTCCAGACCATTTTTTTTGTCAACTACATGTATTCTGTATGAATACGTTTTCGAACAGTGTAATACTCAACAGTTGTTTCGCGTGAGACCAAAAGTGACGGGAAAACCCAAGATTAGGGATATTTGGGGAATTTCAGTTGTGTGATTTGGTAAACACCTGCGTAGAATATTAGGTCAGTTTGTTTCCATGTGAGGGGTTGTATACGTGAAGACAAGGACAACAACAACAGCGAAAGTAGCAAGGGTCTATCAAATTCTGACTCGTTTTTGCGTTAGAGACAGCTATGGAGTGGTACGAACAACAATCAGAGTGCTGTTCTATTCAAGTACTGTTGCTCAAGGGAATCAGAGAACTTGCAGCGAAAAAACGAAGATGTACAATGTTACAGCGGGAAAAAAATAAGTGATTATTTTCCACAATAAAGGTAAAATTGCGACATTTCGCACCTATTTTGCTTTTTCTTCAAGCACGTTTCCTATTTTCAATATTTGTATAGTTTCCGGTTTCATATACTGCATGGATCGCATTCTGTTTTCGGTTATCCGAGCAATCGCGTATCCGAACGGTGTCCGGTCCCAATTGATTCAGATAAACCACGTTCTACTGTATTTTAGTTTCACTGCTAACTGAAACTTTAGCTATATAATAATCGAATATCTCGCATAACAACAATGTGCAGTTTATCAAAAGGCTCCCACAAGAGAGATAGAAATAAAACAATAATAGACGCTTTTCTCTTATTTCATTTCTTTTATTAACCCTTTCTCGGCTTTTCTCGAACTGAGCTCGGACAGACGAAACGTGCCATTCTGGCTCATGCCGAGTATAGCTCGGGCACTGTGAAAATTTACACTGTGCAGTCGGACTTTCTCGAATTATTTCACATGTGCTTTTTATGGTTTCGAGTAATTGAAAAGTACCACTCGGTGGAATTTTCTGCAAAAAGAGGACATCCTTCTGCTGAGCACCCCCCCCCCTCCTCTCTTGCCTGAAAGACATTTTGTTGACTACATTCCCCCAACAGGGGGGGGGGAATAATCGGGCACGACAGTGTATTATTTGCAGCTCAAAGAAAGACAGTAAAGGGAAGAAGGCAAGAAAGAACAAGATTCTAGTGTCCAGATAGCGAGGTTTGGTTAAGTGCAGTACCGTGTTTTCGAATTAATCATACACGATCAAATTTTGACTAATAATTTCATAATCATTTTTATAAATGCAAAAGGTGTAAATAAAATTTGTACTTCAAGATAAAAGCTAGGTATTCTAAGCTTTATATTTATAGTTAGTGTGAACTGACTTTAATGTCTAATGATTTCTGCCATACAGGAAGCCATCTTTGCAGGTAATTTACTCATTTATTTAAATAGATTTTTTTACATTAATTTTTAGGAAATTGCATACTAAAAATTAATAAGGAAATTATAATAATTTTTTTTTGTTTAGGTGCTATTATGATTAAAAATATATGTATGTATGAAAATAAGCATAAAAAGTTGACATTTTTTTTATCCATAATCCAGAAATAAAATAAACCTTGAAGGGGTTAAACCGGAAACGTGCTCCAAATCGATTTGAAAGTGGAATATAAATAAAAGGAATAAAGGATAAGAAATTTTTCCATATGAAAGCCGGTTACTACCAGTTACTGGTTCTGGAGTATGTTGAACTTCTACGCCCCATCCTTGTGTACGCCCCTGTAACAGAGAAAGTTTTTCACAGTTTAGTGAGAAATTTTTCTATTACTTGGTGAAAGTAGCTGGATGAGATAAAGAGGCTCTCACAAAATCCCATTTTTAAGCAAAAGACACAGGATGGTCAACTAGAATGACTTCAAAATTAACTAATTCCTAAGCTATTTGCTGATCAAAACATCACCAAATTTTGAGGACGAAAAGAAAATGATGTCATAAATGTGCAGTTGTTGTTGTTGTTGTGTCCTTCTCCAAGGGAAGGATGGAAAATTGCTTGAACCTGAGACATGTTGAACTTCTACACGATAGATGGCGGCACCACCTATCTCCAATTCCACAATTTAGGCATGGGAAAGAGGGGAGGGAAATATTCCCCAGAACCCTGCACCCGTTGTTTCTGCTGCGACCAACCACAGGACTTTCGGACCCACTAATGTAACGAGCACGTACTCCAAGTGTACTCGGAGGGTATTTGATGGAATCGGGCATTGAATCCAGGCCCTCCGGTCTGAAGACCGAGGCTCTAACCGCAGGCTACCCATGGCCCCAAATGTGCAGATGTAAAGTCATTTAAAAAACAACTGTGAAATCAAAATAGTTCTACGTTTCTCAGAAAATAAAAACTGTATGGATTTAATGGATAACTTTGTAATTTCTCCTTAAAATTAATTTTAAATATATGGCTGAAAATGGAAGGATACTTACACTATATAATCGTAAATCGATTTAGCCTCTTTTTATTTAACTTTTCGTAACATTGTATTAAATTTTCTGAAGCACATTGATATGCATTATAGCCACTTTCATTGATATATATTACCATTCTCAATTAAATTATTTATTATTATTTTTTCTTGATCAAAAGCTCAAAAACTAAATGGTAGTTTGAATTTTCTACAAGTAACATTGCTGTACGTTATGTCATGGACGAAGTATATTCATTTTTCTCAACAATGAAAAGTAAGTACAGCGATTAAAGGAGAATTCCACCTTTAAATCTCATAGTTTTTAGATTTTTGATGATTATGATTTCTTTTTATAACAAAAAAAAATCAATTTGAAGCTTTAAACGGATCTGCAAAAACGTTAAAAAATTAAATTAACAATTTTTAAAATATTTTTAAATTTTAAATGTAGGAATTCGCATGATCAATGAATTTGTATGGAACATACAAATGCCTAATATCACTTAGAATGCCTAATATCACATAATATGCATGAGAACGTATTTTCTCCTTCTTCAGAAAAATAAAATTATCACATACGTCAAAAAATCTTGTGACACATTCCTTAAGTTCGTCTTTAAGTTCGGTACCTAGAAAATGAGGATAATTTTTTTATCAGAATTATGGTAATTAATGTCATTTGAAATAGCCAAGCAATAAATATTGGTTTTTATTTTGTTTTTGTGTTTCGTGTGTGTAAATTAAAACTAAAACTAAAATGATAAGAAAATTCCAATTTTTGAAAGTATCGAATAAAAACTGATATTAAATCAATTTACTATGGTTTATGGTAAAAATAAACTTAAAAGAATGACACAAATAAGAAAAATATTAGTGCAGTGTTGACTTAAAGAATACACTAGTCATCAAAAGGATAATGAGAAGAAATACGCTCACTAAGTTAATGCTGCAACCAGTGTCCAATGTTGCAACCATTTACTCGTATGTTAAGTAAATACAAATGAACACAAATTTACACTTTCGAGTAAATGTTAATGCCTTATATATTCCAATTCGTGATTTACAATGGAGTGCGTAATGGAAGTGTTGAAATTCGTATCTGAAGAGTTGGTTAAAATGAGTGTGTTTCTGAGAGTGATCGGTATTCATTAATTATGGCTCAAAGGCCTCATTTGTGAAGGTCAAAGCAGTGAGTATTTGTTAGAATCGAAGGAGGTTAAGCACAAAAATAAAATCAGCCAAGATTTGAATATCCTTAAAATTGCCTTATAAAGAATTTGGATCCGCTTTTTAAGCACTGGAAGAGTCGATAAACAGCTTCATCAAAAATAACCAAGAGCAACAACTGCATCCGAAGACCGTTTTCTGTTATTGTCATCTCGAAGAAACCACCAAGAGACCACAAGGGATTTGGTGTCAGACCTTCAGACTGCTACAGGAACTAGAGTCATTCGTTCTACTGCTGAAAGATGGTTCAACGAGGTTGGACTCAAGACAACCAATTGTTTGTGTCTCTCTCACTGCAACTGCCACAAGTGCCCGCTTAAGCTAGTGCTGCAGTCACCTAAAGGAGCCAAGAAGGCTGGGCCCGAGTTTTTTTTCTGATGGTTCAGATATAATCATCTGGCTAGAATGAATAAAGATCGTTGCTGCAAGAAAATATTTCTGGCAAAGCCCGTGGGAAATAGACATTGGGGCAGACCCTCATTAAGACGGATTGACTGTGTCAAAAAAGACCTAAATAATTTAAAGGTCAAAAACTGGAAAGCAGTTGCCAAAAGTAGAGATTTCTGGAGAACGCCAAGGTCCACCCAGGGCTATCGACCTATTGAAGAAGTATGTCTACATACAAGGTCTGTTCAAAAATATCCGAGCTTTGTTAGAAAAAATATCTTAGTTACTTTCCTGGATTGGGATCCTAATAAAATTAACAGTAGACCCATTGCGCCTTCACACACTTAACCCAGCATTCCTTCAATTGCCGAAAACACTTCTGGCAAGCTTCTTTTCAAATGGTGTTCAACTCCTTCGTCGCAATCTGCATTATCTCATCTCTACACTGAAAACGGGATAATTTCTACGGCATATTCATTTTGAGGAACAGCCAGAAGTCACAAGGAGCCAGGTTTAGAATTGGTAATATCCGGTAGGGTCTTGTGTTCAACTGCAAAACGGAGTTCTTTCTGTTCCACTGATAGAAGTTTGGTAACAAATTTCTTGTATTGTTTTTTAAAATTTTAGGGGGGGGGGCTTTTATTCGTATCGAGCATAGGTAGTGTCCGAATACTTTCAAACAGAAGATATCACTGGCTTGGATTGGTCTTCTTGCCACCTTATCTCCCTGAGAATTGTGGGATGCCTTAGGGTGCATAACTTCAGCACCCCAAATTTCATTCCCTGGACTTCCAAGAGCTGAAAAGTGCTTTTTTTTAAAAAGGGGTGTGCAGCTCTTGACCACTCACACACCAAGACATGATGAATACTTTGGTAAAGTCAATGAAATGAAGATGTGAGGTATGCTGATCTGCCCGAGGTGACCATACATTTTACTGAGAAAATTTTTTTTTACCATTTTCTGATTTTAGAACATTTGAATTTAATTTTGATATTTTGCAAATAATCAACTCCTAAACATTCTAATTTATGTTAACTAATCCTTTTATAGAAATTTCCATTTATAATTTTTATTACTTATCAGTTACGTCTTATTTTTGCCATTATACTTTTATTTTTACAGTGACCAGTGTATTATTTTTCAATTAATAAGTCTTAAATTTAATTTAATAAAATCCTAAGTTTAATCACTGAACTCTATTTTGAATGCTCACAATACCACAAATATTTTAATACTAAGCATTTGCACTTTTTGAGCAATTAATTACAGAACTCATTATTCTCACTGTTCAAATATTTCCGATAAAGGCTAAAATTCTTTTTCACATATTGTGAAAACCTAATTTTAACGGTGATTGTTATTTTAATAAATTTGAATGTACGGTAACAATAACACCAGATTACAATAATAATAAATGAGGCAGTAAGTGTGAATGCGATAGTTAGAAGTCTTCTTGTTTGTTTTAAGAATTAAATTAATATAGTAATATTGTGACGGGTCTATTCGCGATATTTTCCCCAAGAGGATTAATATTTTTCTTATTAATCCTCTTGGGGAAACTTTGGAGCTAGCATTCACATTAATTCACAACCTTTCAAGAAGAACACGTCATATATGTAAATTAGTTTGACTATATAAAGACTATATATATAGGTTTTATAGATGTAAGGGAGAAGGAGCCGTGAAGCTGTTAAGTAAGTGTGAATATTGAAGTATTTCCTTCACAAACCTAGCGCGCGTTAAGGAAGTAATTGCTGAGATTAAATTATTAGATTGAAGATTTAAGATAGTAGAATTAGAATTAGCTATCGGTTCATTAGTGCTTGTTCTCCTTATCTATTTCTCGTAGTCGGGTTTACTTAGAGTAAGCGGGTATTAGGAATATACAACGCTTTAGATATCACTCCTAGTTCCTTCTTATAGTTTCACTTGTGATTGTTTAAGAGTCTGTTCAAAGGAATAAATAAAACAAATTGTTATTGTGGAGTTTGTTGGTGATGCTTTGTTTCCCCCCACACCTAGAGCCGCCCAGGACGGAGAGAGAGGGGTGTCGATTAGACCCCCACCCCCACAATATCTGACATATATTTTGATTTAATTTAATTAGTTCAGAATTTGTGGAGCTAAACACTCAGTCAACATGAGCTGCAAACTATAAATAATGCTTTTTTACTTAAAATAAAACTGATTTAAAATTATTTTCATAAAAAAAACACCCAAAATTATTTTTAGTCTATTTTTGCAGCCTATATAATAAGCTTCCTAAAAATATCTTACTTTTAAGTCTGAGTCAATAAGCAAAAAAGTTACAGCTGTTTTTGTTTGGGGTAGTAGGCCCAAATCGAAACCCGAAATTTATATCAGAAACCGGAAATGGGAGTTTCCGGTTGATTTTCCCTCTCAAAATGCGATTTTTATTTATTTAAATTATTTTAACGAATTTTTTTCATGTTTAGTAAACTTCATTTCATTTTATAAATGCTTTAATTGATATATTTCGCTTTCAAATAGGCAACACTTAATTGATTAAAATGTTTGTTTTGATTTAAACGACTTGGTATCTTTTTATAATTTGCGTTCAAAATTAGAGCTCTTTAGATATCTTTAATTAGTGCTTTCATATAGAATTATAATTATTTTTATTAAATTAAAGTTTTGCCGAAAACAAGATCAGTGAGGCCAAAAGAGATTTCCAGTGTGCAGAATTTGTTGGAGATACGTTGAAAGAAAAATCACCACGCGGATTTTCTAAATTCAGTTATTAATTTTATTAAAAAGACTTATATGGATCTTTGCAATCAAAATCTCCTAATAAAATTTCTCCATGGGAAAACTCAGAACTGCAATGAAAGTTTTAACAATGTCGTGTGGAGTATAATCCCGAAAGAGCCCTTTGTAGAGCTACTAACACTCCGCTTAGGGATTTATATTGCAATAATAATTTTTAATTTTGGGTTTTCTGGTCTATTGCCTCCACTTCAAAAGTTAGGGATGGAATTAGGGCCTAAAAGGGAGGGATATTTCGGTACCTTCACAATACGTGAACTGTTGATTCAACGAGTCATTCTAAACCAGATAAGAAACTGTCTCGTAAAAAAAGAAAGGCCCTTCAAAGATGTAAAGTTTAAAGCATAAGGTTCAGGATGGCCCCACATACTAACTTGGAGAGTTTTAAAATACCTTCCTAAATCTTTAAAAAGTTTTATTGTAAATGTAAACTTTATTTTGCATTTTCTAAAGAATGCTATTTTTGTACATAATGATGCGCGTTAACAGTGATAACTCGATAAGTAATTCAAATATGCTTATATGGAATTTTTTTAGTTTGTGCTGTGTTTTATAATGAATGCTTTGTACCAAAAGCTAAGGGTAATTATTCAATTAAGTTATTTTTTAATGTTATTTCAAATAAAAAATGTTTTTTTTTTAAATAAATTCTGTGTTTTATTAAGTCGAAAACTTATATTTTATAACTTCACTGTAAAACTTGAGTTTTTTTTTACTATATAGCATAGTTAAACATTAAAGAATTGTATTCCTGCAAACGTTTTCTTTGCTTTATGATATATATTTGTTTTTAGAGTTGTTATCAAAAGAGCAAATTTTTGTAGTATTTTGGTCCAAATTTCTCAATATTTTGAATAATAATTTTTCAAAAAATTCTTTTGCTGTATTTTTAGAGTTTTGCAACATATTTACTTAAAAAGTAACAATTAAATGATTATTTAAGTCATTTTTTAGAAAATTGTCTCCGAACCCAGTCGGAAAATCTCAAATAATTAATTCAGAAAATTCTCAGCTAGCAAGACATAAGAGAAAAATAAACTTTTTTAGGAGAAATAGAAAAAGTTGACTAAATCAGGATGAATATTGTAAATAATGAACAATTTTTATATGCTTGCATCACTTCTTTTTTTACTATTTTCTATTATATGCATACATAATAACTCATTTACGTGTGTGTGCGTGTGTTTGTGTGCGTGTGTTGAATATTTTCCATTTTGTCTATCTATTCATCTAAATCAGCTGTTACAAAACTCAGAATTTTTTTTCTTTATCCTGATGCATTTTAGAGTTAGAATATTAATTATAATCCGGATTTATTTCCGGATGCTACGGAATTAATTACATTTTGCACATTACAATCGGTATCTAATCAACTCGGAATGCTTTTTATAATGTCATAAATTGAAATGATTATATTTTTGCTACAGATTTATAAATACTTACAAACATATTCTGTCGCTTCTTTCAAATCGAATTCTTCAAATGATTCGTAATAATCTTCCGAATCTTCGTATGTTTCCCAGGAATCTTGAGCTGAACTTGACAACAGGATTGTTAAAAATATTATAAATAGTTTCATTTCCGTTTTGTTGAAGTTTTTTTTTCTAAAATAATAAAGTTCGTATTTATAACGCTATTATATTTGATAAGTATAAACACTCTCTGTACACTGAAAAACAAACTGCAAATGTAAGAAAATATAAATATTTGACTTAAGTACCGTTTCGTTTTATCTCAAGCGCAGCGGTAGTATCGGAATTCAACAATTGCGCCCACATTTCTCTGGCTAATTGTAAGAATAGTGACGCTATTACAGCCAGATTGCGTTGCTTTTCAACGAAAAAAGTATTTGGAGCAAGTTTCTTCCAAGCATCCTTTGGAGCGATTTTTACCAAGTTGCCATAGCAATGGCTTCAAACAACTTTTTCCCTGCAGAAATTTCCCTAATCCTTTACCCCTGAAAGAATTGCTTGAAATTAAAATTGCTCAAAATTCTAGCCAACGGGTTTTTTAGCTCTTTACGTAGTAAACAAGATGGCGGTAAAGATGGCAACCTCGGTTTCGTCAAAAGCATTAGAAATGACGTATAATATTTTGATAGCATATAACAGGAACTATGGCACATGTGGCACGCGGTACAATTCTCAGTGGCACTCTTCACTATAAATTTGGCAAGTTTTGTCAATATTTGTGTGGATGGAATGATAAATTTCTAATAGACCTTATTTGACAAACATCTTCAGAACTACGGACATTTACGGAATTACGAAAGAATCTGGAAGATAATCCAAAGAGATAAATTTACGGCTATTTTATAAATTATTGAATGTCATTGCTGGACAGATTTAATTGCTGATGAGATAGAATTGCTTGTACTCTGATTTCTGCTTTTGGTTCTATAAATTTAAATAAAAAAATCTTTCCTCATTTGAAAAATATTTCGAGTCAGCAAAGAAATTGTTTAACAACTGAATGCTCAGAATCGTGTCCTATTGAAAGTCAGAAATTACCCCTGATTTTCTGATGGGAAAACAGAGGGATGCAAGCATCAGGTTCACATTAAAATTTTTAATTATCTTTTTATTTAACCATAATGGAGGGAAATACTTACATCTTATGTTGACCATTTCTTATTTTAATAAATAAGTTTAGAATTATTTGATATATGCTCAATTTTAATCTTTAAAATTTATTTTGTTGAAGAAATAACTATAGTTTATGCTGTTTATTTTTATGTTAAGAAATATTTTTAAATGAGGCAAAATTAATAGGTAATAAAACTAAAAATCTATATTATTGGCCTCTATTCCTTAACTCTGCATGCAATTATTGCAGGAATCGAAATGTTTCAAACATATCCTACTGTGTGGCACGCTGAATCCTATTGGTAGATTGGTTTGGCACGCCAGAGCTAAAAGGTTGCCGACCCCTGGCATATAATAGCTTATAATATTTTGATGACTTATAATATTTTTATTGTGTGCTTATAATATTTTAATGGTATGTAATATTTTAAAGGCATATAATATTTTAAACAGAATGGCGCTCCATTTCTGCTTACAACTGCCAACAAAAAAAAGAAAGAAAGAAGATTGTATATTCGTTTTCCAAAGCAGAAAAATCGATGAGTAATTTTTCAATGTGAAGAGAGAGGGTGGTTGACGTCCTCGTCGCGTATCGCTTTGTTTATGGCAACCCTTCACCCTCACAGCCACTTGAAACGATTTTTCGAAAGAGATTGGAGCTATTCCAAGACATGTGTATGTGATAAGGCCTTTAGGGAGCGTTCAAAATGTTTGATGATTG
This sequence comes from Trichonephila clavata, assembly GCA_019973975.1. Classification (NCBI taxonomy): domain Eukaryota; kingdom Metazoa; phylum Arthropoda; class Arachnida; order Araneae; family Nephilidae; genus Trichonephila; species Trichonephila clavata. The sequence continues at coordinate 367 of BMAO01003815.1, read as the reverse complement.
CCGATCTCCCAGACAATGAAGTGCGCTCTGTAATCCATTTTTTGAATTCAAGATATGTTAATCCAGTTGAAATTCATCATCAACTTGCAGAGATTTATGGTGAGAATGTAATGAGTGATGGAAGGGGGAGTAAGAGGGTTCAATAATTCAGTGATGGGTGCACCAATGTTCATGACGATGCACGGAGTGGACAACCCTTCTGTTGTCATTGATGTTTTGAATGAAACAGTGAACGAGAAAATATGTGAAAACAAACGGTTCATAATAAAATTGCTTTGTGATAAGTTTTTACTAAAAGTAGTTCAACAATGGCCTTCTTCAATGGCGGCATCTTCCTTTCAAGAGTGTATAAACGAGTTGGTTTCCG